>JAURVB010012226.1:0-60403 GCA_033002965.1 Piper betle | reverse complement strand
AATGATAAAGGGTCGATAATTAATCTGCGTAATTCAAGTGATTAAATTAAATCGGAGGGTTATAAGTAATTAATAAAATAAAGATTTTACCTTTACCATATTAAATTTAATATTAGGTAAATAAAGTGATTATTTTAATAATGAGTCAGTAATGTAGAAAATGGGCTATTAAACTATAGTCGGGTAGCAATCACTCACATCGAACCTAAATAGCATAATCAAAATAAATAAAGTTCAAAACTTTATAGAGTCAAATAAATTAAAATAGTTGTATTAATAATATTTATGAATTAAAATAATACAAATTATTTTAAATAATTTGATTGAATAACTTAATTAATTAAATTGCTGTAACTAATAGTAGCGATTAAAAATTATAACCGTAAACTAAATCATCAAGATCAGGGTTAAGTAATTATCATCACAAAGGAAAATTAAATACTTGTTGATTAGTAATAATTATTTTATCCATTGTTAAGTATTAATTATGATTTAGATAATTAATTTAAAATGTGAAGTAGGACTTAAATGATTATGTCACAGGAATAATTAATTATCTCACTAGATTTATTGATAATTTAATAATTTATATTTTTGGAAATGATATATATATTAGATATTTAGTTGCACGCATTCCTACTCGAATAAAATTATACTTACGTATAATTTTATATTCTCGTTCAGATTAGGATCATTGGTCGTAGCTGCGAATTCGAAATATCCAGATTTGTATAATCATTTGAAATGTTGTATTTTTCCTTGTTGGCAACCCTGGTCAGCCTGAGCCCAGATTTGACCACCATACACTATAATGCAATCGGGGTCAAGGAATTGATTTAACCTGAGACAGGGCCGCACCTTTAAAATTACTATGCGTGTCCGTATAATTATTTGAAATGTTATATTGTCCGTATAATTATTTGGAATGTTGTTTTGTCCGTATAATTATTTGAAATGTTGTATTTTCCCAAATTGGTATAATTATATGAAATTGTGTATTTCTTTTCCAAACTGGTAGCTTTTGTCAGCACCTAATCTCAGAATGAGCTGGGAGACAATGTTCTAATCTCAGAATAAACTGGGAGACCATGACTAACCTCAAAATGAGTTGGGGGACCACCTAATCTCAGAATGAGCTGGGAGACAATTTTCTAATCTTAGAATGAACTGGGAGACCATGACTAACCTCAAAATGAATTGGGGGACCACCTAATCTCAGAATGAGCTGGGAGACAATTTTCTAATCTCAGAATGAACTGGGAGACCATGACTAATCTCAAAATGAATTGGGAAACCACCTAATCTCAGAATGAGCTAGGAGACAATGTTCTAATCTCAGAATGAACTGGGAGACCATGACTAACCTCAAAATGAATTGGGGGACCATGACTAATCTCAAAATGAATTGGGAGTCCACCTAATCTCAGAACGAGTTGGGAGACGATTTCTAATCTCAGAATGAACTGGGAGACCATGACTAATCTCAAAATGAATTGGGAGAACACCTAATCTCAGAATGAGCTGGGAGTCAACTTTTACTAATCTCAGAATGACCTCAGAGACAAATTACTAATATCAGAATGACCTGAGGGATAATTACTCTTTACTTGTGTAATAATAATAATAATAATGAGTGAAATGATAATAGGGATTATATTGACTTGTTTCATTTAATTATGCGGCTTAGTGGTTTTATCACTAACGCAGAATTGCCTCCGCAGGTGAGCAGCTTTAGGACTAAAGAATAGAAGTGTGGTTGGTGGTTCTTTTACCCACCCAGGTATGGTGAATCGATAATAAAGTTGGACTTCTTTATTATTCTCTTATGTTATAAATGTGGCTATGGGAAACGGTCGAGACTGTGGGATGGTTATTTTAAATTTTAGAGAACAAGATTTATTGTTATGATTTATATTATATGTTGCAAAACTATTTGTTGTATTTAAATTCATGTTTTAGAAGGTTACATTTACATTAACTATATTTTTAAGTAACACCCAGTCCGGTTCGGGTGGGTCGTTACAGAATACATAATTAAATACAAATAAATAATAACATGTACGCAATGAACAAATATATAAATATATAAATAAATAAATGTATATTTACAATTTTGTAAACATAAATAAGATAAATATTAAAAAGTAAATATATCACTAATAATAATAAATAATCATGTAATCATATACGATAAACATATAAAGAAAAATAAATAAATAATAATGAAGAAATAAATAAATAAATAAATAAATAACAACACTCGTAACATCAAAATATGCTAATTGAGATCAATATGCATCTAAACTAATGTGGGGTTTATCGAATTACCAAACACGGTTGAGAAATGGGCGAAAATGGCTAAAACTAGCGAACATAATCAACCTGAGCGAGTCGAGCCGAGTCGACTCTACCGAGTCAAGCAATAGTGCTGGGTTGAGTGGCTGGACGCGGACACAGGCTTAGGCATGAGTATGGGACTACTGGCGGGTGAACCATGACAGGTTGACAGACGCGAATGTGGGCTGGCGGATGCAAACGCTGGTATAGTGGTTTGAAGGGGCCAGGGGTGCCCGTCACCGGTAAATGTTGTTGGTAGCGTGGCTGAGGTTGCCACCGGTTGGGATAGACGGTTTTGGTGGTGGCAATTTGTGGAGTCTAGTTGTTGGCTGACAGGAAAATGGCCAAAAAGGGCAGAATTGCCATCAGGTGCTTTGGTTTTCCCAGCAACGATTGTACTCACAATAGTGATCATGAGTGGTCTTAAAATGAAGGTTACAGCAAAGGGAAGCTATTTGGGTGGTCGAATCGGCCGGAGGTGGCTTTTCGAGCCCAAAAAATGGCTCGAACAAGTGGTCGTGAGGTGGCAATAGACTACAAAACATCATCGCTAATGGCGACTGCAACGGCGCCAGTAGTTGTGAGTGGTATGGATAGATAGCCGGCCACTTCCCGTGAGGTGGTCTTGGGGGTGCCAGTCTGGTGGCCGGGCATAAGCCAAAGTGTTGGCAACACTAGGGTGGAAATCATCAAAATTGTGGGAAATCTCTGAAAAATAGCTAGGGAGGCTAGGGCTTATGTGGATGGCTTTGATCATGGACTTGTGGCCTAGTGGGGCCCATGAATAGGTATATAAAATAATAATAATATATATATGTACAGAAAGCTCAGATCGAGACCATCTAAAGTCAAAACTAACTCGAGTCCTAAAAGTGACTCTATAGGTGGGAATCAAAACAAGAAGGCTAAATGGGTCTCAAAACTTGAACTCAATCGGGTGTAAATCTACAACTCAATCAAGCTGGTCCCATAAGAGCTCAATCCGATGATCAAATTCCCTATGATGCATGCAAATAAAATACCTTGAAAATCCTAAATGTATGCTAAATGCTCCAATGGCCTAAATCTAGGCCTAAACCTGCTAATCCATAAAAATCATCATTATACCTCGCGTATACACTGATAACTCACGCTCTGTTGTAACATAAATGAAGCTAGTATCTGCATTTCAGGCATATTCAACCAACATAACATGCTCATATGGCCATCTTGGCCCCATACTCATGATCTGAAAATTGGTCTGGCTCGAGCTTGCTTGAACTGACTTCAGACTGACCAGACTGGGAAAAACTACAAGTGGGTAAAGCCCAAACCCTAAGCTGGGTTTTACAACCTCTCCTCCTTATAAAAATTTTGTCCTTGGAATTTCTCACATCAACTGCGATCGGAGGACTCAACTGATGATTGCATCTCAGTAGCAAACTAGTAGCTCTCCTACGAAAGCTAGCTAACACGGCCTATACATACCAACATGAAGGTGGAACTTGAACATTGATGAAGCTCGCTAGCTCCTTACGATGTAGCTGGATAGACTACAAGTGATCGAATCATCTCGCGAAACAAGCCATACATACTGGAATCATCTGGCTGGACTGACCATTCATGTTCGAATTATCTCACTGGTCTGAGTAGCACAACTGCCTTCTGAGTTGCCCAACCACTGACCGTAATGCACTACCATAGTCCAAGATGCACTATAGCCATCAGAGATGCACTATCGCCGTCCGAGTGAGTAGTTATTGTGAAAACAAAGGCCAAGTAGTAGTTACCTCACCCGACAGGATGACAAATACTTGAAGATGTTCTTAACCTTGTACAAAGATCGCATGTGATAGCATTTGGAGCCAAATAGGGTCAGAGATTGACGACAAGATGTGATGGCACAAATTCAACTTCGCCAGCCATCTTGCATACCATCTCTTTGACTTGACATCCTTAAGTCAGATGTGCATTGCAAGATAGCATCATCAAACAGTGTTAGTGATAGTCTTATAGAGATGTATATGGACAGAGTCAGAGAATAGGGTTGTCTGACCTCGATATGAGATGACCACAGTGGTCAGATTGTTCAGTCAACATGACAGCATACGTATGGGCTATAGCCAAGGTACACAAATCAGATGATTAACATTTAGTCAGACATGAGGTGCAACCTCAGCCAGCAAGAGGAGTTTGATTCACATTAGAGTCTTTGGCTTAGATGGTGGGTTTAGTGAGGGAGTGTCCTTGAGGGAAAAAGTGTTTTCCTTGTACTTTGTCAGCACGATTAGGTCCTTACAATGAGCCATAGGATTTAGCCTTTACCCAGAGTATAGGAGGTACCTTCATCGTATTGTTAGGGCTTACAGTACAAGTAGTCGATGGCAAACTAGTCTAGAGGAGATGACTTCACCCTAGATTGGGAGTGACGCAAACGGGATTCCAATTAGACCGAAACATGCTAACCAGATAAAGGGATACTAGTGTATGCTCATCTTGACTTAATGCTTTGCTTGAGAGTCTGTTATAATAGTAGTAGTCATGTGAATCAAGATTAATGCTACAAATCAATATGAAACGACAAGTCACTCACCACTGAAGAGAGGATAAGACACATGTTAGACCTCACTATGAGTTCTTGTATACTTAACGAGAGATAGTGGTTCTTGGGATCATTTTTTGAACCACATGGACCTACCCATATTTTTGAACCACCCAGTATCCTATTCAGAGTTTCATTACCCCATGTGACTCAAACAGAGACCCTCATTACATACCTAGTAGCGATTTTCTACCACACCTGATGTCATGCCATGTGAGCATGAGACACTTCCTAGTCAGAGCTCTACAGCAATGTGACTAGTTTTGCATGAGAAATCGAGTCTCTTTTCATGTAACCAGAGATGTTAGATAGAGCCAAGGTATATAAATAATAACTTACGCTCTGTTGTAGTCTAACTAGAGCTATCATTTACATGTCGGGCATACTCAGCCACCATAATATACTCATTTGACCATCTAGGCCCCATACTCATAATCTGAAAGCAAGTCTGACACGAACTACCTCAAATTGACTTGAGACTCACCTGAACTGGGTAAAACTACAAGTGGACAAAACTCAAACCCGAAGCTCGGTTTTACAGAGTTGGCTTGATTGAATTAAGTAGAATAGCGAATGATTCAATTGCCGCTAGCATTTCCGGTCTAATTTGCGGGTGAACCAAATTGGGGTGTTGCAGTCTTGGCATCAGAAATTGAATGAAATTGGAAATTCAGGTAAAAGGTGGCGATCGCATAATTACATGACCATTTGATATTTATTTAAACTCGTGAGCCTAGAAATGCCATCCAATAGGTGAGTCAACAAACATTAATTTCTTACCCATATGACCAGTGTATGTCACATATTAAAACAATAAATGACCGTACCCAACACAAATCTTCACTTGACATGTTAATGAAAATAATTATATTCAACTACTAAATATATTGATTCAATATTTCACCGTAGTGCAATAATCTTCATCTGTACGTTTTTCTAGATATTTTAGATAAAATTAGCAGAAAAAAATTATACAATAGTAAAATTTGTTGTGCTAAATACTTAAGTAAAATAATAATGATATAAGGTGCTACTACCATTTGCGACGGTTCAAATGTTATCCAAGGCCTCATATGTCCCAAAAACTACACTTAATGTTGGTACGCATAGTAAATTCCTTGTTAGTGTTAGCAAACACAGAGTCAAATAACAATGTCAGTGACTAAAAGAAAAACGAATTTTCTTATAAATAATATAAGCCTGAGCTCCTTGCTTTGTATGATGGCCTTCCCAAATAAAACATTATAACACAAGTACACAGATGCAAAGTTAAACTATATATTATAAGTTCATCCTCTCACGATGAAGAGCGTAACCCTGATCACCATACTTCTTTTGCCTTGGGAAAAGGGAAATCCAATCCACACCCGCACCTTACTCCTTTAACCTCGAAGTAAAGTTGTTCATTTTACATAATCTTTCTAAATCACATTAAACCAAGTTTGGACACCACCCCACACATTTTCAACATGATGTGCCATAAGAACAATTTGTTGGGCCCTTTGGGCCCCCAAAGGGGACTTGAAAGTAGGTATCATAAGTCTCTTTTTATCCAAGAAGCTAGCTTCTTAGGGAATAAGGCTTTTCATTGGCCTATATACAATTCACTAACACCCTCTATGACCGATGTAGGATAAACCCAACAATTCCCCATCACACATTGGTCCCTATATACAAGTCACTAACACCCTCTACGACAAGATAAACCCAACAACTCCCCTTTACTCATTAGTTGATCCCAAAATAATCACCATCGTTTGACAATCTCACTTTCATCAGGTGGAACCCATGAAGGAGACAACCACAATCAATGTAGGCAAAACCTGGCTCTAATACCAATGTTGGGCCCAATGGGCCGCTAAAAGGGACTTGCAATAAGTGTCACGGGCCTCTCTTAATTAAAAAACTAGCTCAGGTAATAAGCTTTCCCATTAGCCTATATACAAGTCACCAACACCCTCTACAACCGATATGGGATAAACCCAACAACTCCCCTTCACACATCGGGCGATCACAAAATCATCATCGTCTAGCGCCCACCTGGCAAACTCCCCTTAAATCATCAGGTGGAACCCATGAAGGAGACAACCACAATTGGCGTAGGCAAAACCCGGCTCTAATACCATTGTTGGGCCTAATGGGTCCCCAAAAGAGACTTCTAATAGGTGTCATGGGCCTTTCTTAATCCAAAAGCTAGCTTAGGAAATAAGGCTTTCCTATTAGCCTATATACAAATCACCAAACCCCTCTACGACCGATGTTGGATCCCATTAGCTTATATACATGTCACCAACACCCTCTATGACTGATGTGGGATAGACCCAACAACTCCCCTTCAAACATCGGGTGATCCCAAAATCATCATTATCTGGCAAGATCATCTAATGGCACCCACCTATCAAACTCCCTAGGTGTCATGAGCCTCTCTTAATCTAAAAACTAGCTCAGGGAATAAGGTTTTCCCATTAGCCTACATACAACTCACCAACACCCTCTATGACCAATATTGGGTCTCATTAGCCTATATACAAGTCATGAACACCCTATACGACCGATGTGGGATATACCCAACAGCTCCCCTTCAGATATTGAGCGATCCCGAAATGGTACATGCATTTTGCAGCGGTGAGCCAAAAAGCGAGCAAAGCAGTGGTACCGTGCATGCACGGTGCGTGGGCACAACTGAGCCAAATAGCAGCATCCTGACATGATGGTCGAGGTTGTCGGGCAGTGCGTGCAGGACTTAGTGGTGTAGCATAGTGTGGTAGCTAGGTGCGCACATGGTTGGGCGCCAGTGGTTGAGGTTAACTGTGAGTGGACCAGGGTCAAACCAGTGCATTCAGCAGTGGCGAGCCAAATAGCGAGCAAAGCAGCGGCAACATGCGTGCACGGTGTGTGGGCATACCGAGCCAAATAGCGGCATCTTGACATGTTGGTCGAGGTTGCCGGGCAATGCGTGCGAGACTTAGCAGTGCAGTATGGTGTGGTAGCTGGGTGCACACATGGCTGGGCGCCAGTGGTTGAGGTTAACCGTGAGTGGGCCAGGGTCGAACCAACAGGGGTCGACCGTGTAGCTAACATGCATCTCAGGAGTTGGTTGATCAAGGAATTGTCAATAGAAATGGATGGGATGTTGGAAGATATCACGATCTTCCATGAGCCAATGAGGGAGAATTGGTGTGGATTAACTTGGAGAGAATATTCAGTATGTGCTAGCGTCACAGGCCTCTCTTAATCCAAAAGCTAGCTCACGAGCTTCTCTTAATCCAAAAGCTAGCTCAAGGAATAAGGTTTTCCCATTAGCCAATATACAAGTTAACAACACCCTCTACTGTAAAACCCGTGACTCGAGTCAGAGTTTTACGTTACCTAACCAGTGGGTTCGACTGTTGGTTCGAGTCAAGTCAGTTTCATGAACCACGTGCTAAGTCGAGGCCAACTGTGAGTTATGAGCGATGAGAGTCAGGTGTACCTGAATATATGATGATAACGTCGAGAAGATGGTGAGATATGAGTTATCAGAATATATAAAAGTATGCAGTATATTTTTTCTTTTTATATGTTTGATCGTAGAAATAGTTTTAGGCCGAATAATGCATTAGGACGCGTTGGATTATATTCGGGTGGGTTATTAGTTATAGAACATGTCATTTGGATGTTGTTGTGTTTGTTTTATTTTATTTTTCTAGATTTTTTTTAGAACTTATTATGAACTAGTTATTATTTTGACTCGAGTAGTAATCGAGTCAATACTTATTTACGAAATTGCCACTAGAGCATTTCTTCTCCCTCCCGACCCTTCTTTCACCCAAACCCTTGCCATTGTGTGCTGCCACCGTCGATGCCACACTACCGCCAATCGACGCCGCTCCGCCTTACTGTTTTGTCGCCGTGCCGCCACGACCGACCCCGGCCACCAGTCGCCTGCCAGCGCTGCGGCGATGCCGCGAAGCCACCTCGGCCGTCGCCACTCCGAGCCTGATTCCGCCATCGTCCAGGCCACGCCGCTGTGGCTGTGACCCCGACGACCACCCCCTCGCCGTCGCAGACGTTTCCCCCATCATCCCGACTGCCGTCAAGGCCGGCCGTAGCCCCGATCGGAGCACGCCGCCACCGTCGCCCATTTTAGACGCCGCCGTGGACAGCCATCGCCGCCTTGGCTACTTTGTTTGACACCACCATTGGACGAAGCTCATCGAGTTGGTGCTGATAGACCCCCTGATTGCCCCGTCCCGAATCATCACCGAAAAACTGCCGGAATCCGCCGAAAAACCGTCGACACTCGCCGGAAAACTGTCGGAACTGCCGGAAAATTGGATTCGTGGGAAATTCGCCGGATCATCCGCCGAACACACCCGGTCCAATCTGATCGGACTTCGGATGCCACTAGGTGCCGAGTTCGAGTTTCGAGCCAAGAAACGGAAACCCTAGCCGTCGCCGATTTTCGACGACGCGAGGTATAATTTATTTTAACTTAATTATTTGAAAGTATTGATTATTAGAATTGCATGCTAGGATTGGTGAATTGTGTGTTATAATAATATGTATAAATGTAGATTTGATTAAGGATAAAATATGAAATTTGTTTGATTGAGTGGTGTTAAAAATGGAGGCTAAGAAACTAATTAGGGTAACTAGGTAATGATCATGATCTAATGCAAACTAGCCTAAGTAGACTTGCTAGAATTGATATAGGTTGATGTGTGTTGATTGATGCGTGATTGTGTTGATTGTGTGTGCATGCTATAGGATGTGTGATTCATCATGCGGGCGTTAGTTTTAGCTTGATTGTGTAGGTACGGTGTAGGAGCTCGCCGCCTAGGCGCGTGAACCCGTTTGGAGCTTCTACCAGGTCCGTTTAGGATTCGTTCTCTGTTTTATGCTATTCTATTGTGTATTTGATTTATTACATGTAGGACGTGTTAAGTGGCGTTTTATCTGATCCCACTTAACTCGGGCCATTTAGCCAACAATTTTCTAGATTAATAACCCTCGAGGATGAGATCCCTCGAGTTTGTTTTCAAACTTCAGATCCAGCTCACATTGCCTTCGGGCCTATTGTATAAATCCCAACCCAGACCTATATATATGTATAGTTCTCGCATTTTTGTGAGAGATTGAATGAGGGAAATCCGACTACCGTGCTATGCGAGCGGGCACGTGTGTGTCGATAGTGGGCTCTGGAATGGTGTGTGGGCCGTTTCATTCCCGAGGGATCCTGACAACTCCACCTTTGAGTTCCTCAAACCCGGAGAAGTGTGGAGGTTCACGGGTACTGCAATGCAGTGCATGTCTAGACTTGTGGTTTCAAAGGGTACTAAAGGCGACTGCCTGAGAGTACTCGGCCTTCGTGCTCAAGGCCAGGAGTAATATGGAAGGTGCAGAGGACGGAAAGGAATGAGATTTGATGCGAGAAGTGATAGAGAAATGGCCAAGGTATGAGAATGCGAAAGAAAGGGGGACGATGTCGACCCGAGGGCGACGACTCCCGTATGTGCCCTGATGAGAGTTCTTGAGGAAGTATATGGTTTTCATTCAACAGGAGAGTTTGCTCTCCTGTGCCAAATTGATATTAGTTATTTTCTGGGCCGGTAACACTCGTTACTGACGGTTTTTCTATATATATGTAGGTGAGAAATGCGAGGGATGAAAGCTGTCGGGATTGCGGAGGAGCAGCACGGAACCGTTATTTTCCGGGCCGGTTTTCCGGGCCGGTAACACTCGTTACTGACGGTTTTTCTATATATATGTAGGTGTGACGGTTTTTCTATATATATGTTTTTCTATATATATGTAGGTGTGACGGTTTTTCTATATATATGTAGGTGAGAAATGCGAGGGATGAAAGCTGTCGGAACTGCGAAGGAGCAGCATGGAACCGCACACACATGTACCTGCCACGTGTAATGTATTAGACGTGAGCATGGAACCGCACACACATGTACCTGCCACGTGTAATGTATTAGACGGCACCCACGTCTGGCAATCGTGTAATGTATTAGACGGCACCCACGTCTGGCAATCTCAGACAGCACCCACGTCTGGCAACCCACGTCTGGCAATCTCACTTTCATCAGACAGCACACACCTATCTAAAGGAAATTTCTACAATCGGCATAGGCGAACACCAAAGCAGGACATTTCCACAATCGGCATAGGCCAACACCAAAGCACATTTGGCTTAGATACCATTGTTGGCTCTTTGGGCCCCCAAAAGGGGCATGCACACCAAAGCCTATTTGGCTTTGATACTATTGTTGGGCTCTTTGTACCCCCAAAAAGGGCTTGCAATAGGTGTCACGGGCCTCTCTTAATTAAAAAGCTAGTTCAGGAAATAAGGCTTTCTTATTAGCTTATATACAAGTCACCAACACCCTATACAAGAGATGTGGGATAAACCCAACACAATCCACTCACTTCATTGGTTTTATAAAGCTTAAATTCACTAAAATTATACTAACCTCACTGTAGAGTAATCCTGAGTCACTACATAGGCATCCTACCTAATATAGGTCAAAAACCCGTTCGTGCAAGCTCCACCAACAATGAAGAAAAGCGGGTGGAGAAAGTGGGAGATGAGAGAGTTAGGTGGGGATCCAAGAGTCCTCCCCTTTGCCTTTTATGGGTTTTAGGTAAGCGTATTTTCCCCATGCAACACTTATTACATATATCTCTTCCAACCCCTTAACCAACCTTTCATCCTTCTAAGCACCTTTCACATTTCTAACCATCTTTCATGTTTCTCGGCACCTCGCTACGTTCATCCTCCATTTTCCAGGTTCTTTAATTCTCATGCCCCCTACATTATACTAAGTTGATCACCAGAATTCCTTCACTGCCCAACCTTTCACTTTCTCAAAGTTGGTTCAACCTTTCATTTACTTAATTGGTTCGTCCCCGTACTAGCTATGGAGCCGACTTGATTCACGTCTATGGACCCCGTTTGGTTCACACCAAACTAGGTTTCCAATTCGTGGTTGGCAACCCTATGTTCGATCTTCATTGTTTGAGACTCAATAACGTAATCCTAAAGAGAATAAATTAATTATAATATTGGAGAATAATATTTCATTTATCACAAAAAAATCTTTTATATGGGACTCCCGCATTTCACACATTTACCTCAATTACTGGATCACCTCATTTTTTCACCCAAGTTTAACGTGTGTACTTCTAAATTAAATCAAACTCACGACAGACGTGTCCTAACTGAAATTAAAAGTGTCAAGATTTATATCTGCAATATGATATGCATCAAGAAACTACCGATGCACTTTAAAATTGTAATAACCACGTCCTAGCTATTAGTGGCCTAAATCTAAACCTTAATTGCTATGAGCTTATAATAAAATATTTGTACATCTCGAGTACATTTTGATAACTCCTGCTCACTTATTGGTGCACAACTGAATCTATCATTGCCATGAAAGGGGTATTCAGCCATCATATTATGCTTAAAAGACCCTCACCCTCCGATACTCATGGTTTGGAAGCTATACTAAAGACTAGCCCAATCAAGGCTGACTGATATCTAAAATATCCTGCACTAAAACTAAGATATTTTGTCTGACCAAACCCACACCTGATAATTAGAAAAGTATGACCAACTCTGGCACCGATCGCCCTTGCCTAATTGGGCCAATTCTTGGTAGGATCTTGGGTGGTCTAGATTTAGCTAACTCTGGGCCAAGGTCTTGGATTTGTTGTATCAAGTGTTATATCAAACCCCCTATATCACTTGACTAATTAGTGTAAATCACTTAAATTATTGATATTTAAGAAAATAATTATAATAATTAAGTTAATTTTCTCTAATTTATGTAATTTATATCAATCAAATAAGTGTTACAAATTATAATAATTAAGTTAATTTTCTCTAATTTAAATGATTTACATCAATCAAGCAAATGCAACCGATTTCTTGTAGCACTTGCCCGGATTGGAAAGTTCAATGGCCCAAGTGGCCGGACCTAGCCGGGAGTCAGCCAATTCAAGCTGCCCCAACAAGATCTAGCCAGAAGTATTATTTATAAACCTCTAGGCAAAACCTCGCATCTGGTCCACTACCGTCCATTTGTTATTTATTTGTTTATTTCAAAATATCAAAATGTAAGTTGTTTAGTTATTATTTATTAGTTTTAACTCAAGATAACTCCAAGGTCAATTTTGGTATTATTGAAATATAATTCTCTTAGTATGTACACTTTACTATAAGGACCAGACTTGTGCAAATTGATGGGGCCTAATCAATTTTCCAAAATGGTTAGCCAAAGCTAAACATATATAAGTGCATATTAATTTGAAAATGTTACAATCCATACACTTTAAGAAAATTCCGTTCTTAGAAATTTTTTCTTAGCCTACGTTGAACTCATGTACATTTTATCTAGCCCACCATCCAATATTATTCAAAATCAACCTTCATACTACCGTTTGTAATGACCTGTCTTTTATATTGATAGGAATAAGTCATATCTTCAAAATTATTACCCAAAGTTAAAAATTTATAAGTATGTCCTCAATAATATAAGAGATTTTATCTTGGTAAATATTGGAGGTTGGACTAATTTAGCGATGTCACATTCTATCATAAATAACCAGAAATTGTTGACCTTAGATCCTGAAAAATTCTTAAGGCCATCTCTTAAATTACTAAAGATTTTTAAGTTGATTTTGGAAACATTGTATGAGCAGTTTTACATCAAAAAAATAAAAAAAGAGTTGAAGCATGATAAGCAAATCTTAAAAAAAGCTAACGCAAAAAATATTAGAAGAAACGTAGGACGTTGTTTGAGAGGGAGACCAAACACAAAGAAGGAAACAAGAAATAAGGGGTTTAACTCATGTCAAATGGTGTCAAGTTTTAACCAACTCCACTAAGTGAAACCCTCACCGGTTGAGGGAAGTCGTTGAAATGGTTTCATCCCTAGATAAGAAAATTCTCCCCTGCCTTCAAGTAGTTTTATTTTAAGCCCAATGCCACCAATTTACCTTACTTCGTTGTACAGAAGCAGTACATCGAAGATTCTCATGAATAAAGAACACAAGTAGCGACTGCGTGACTGTAGAGCCACGCTTCATCTATCACTTGTCCATATTTATAGCATAAAACTGGAATATCATAGTTGGCCTATAAAAAATAAAACAAATGACCTGCGAAGAAAATGAAGATACTTTTTTGGGGGGTGGGGGAGTTTTTCCCAGTAGGGGGTCAATTTAGTACAACTTTTAAATAACTGAAGGTTATAAGTGGAAATCTTCTTATCAAACATAACTTTATCCATTACAAAAAGAAAAGCCGAGTAAAAAATGCAAATCTTATGAGCAAGAGTTTTCCTAGTATGATTGCTCTTTTTAATCGGTGAAAGACTACAACAGTTTTTTAAAAATGTAGTTACTCAACTCTCCAGGGTTTTATCCATTGCGACACCAAACATCAAATCTTTGATCCAACATAATTTGGTAAGTTCAACGGACTATTCATAAGTGGTAAAAAAATCCAGCCCCATTGCGAATCCCACGAATCTTGCTACATCAGCAATCGCAGCAACTGTGTAAAGAATTCTTGTCCTTGTTAAAGAAGGTTCTGCTCATATTTTGTCATGAAGAGTCACCACCAAGTCATGGGCATCATCCAACAGCTCCCACACATCCAACTGCCCCGCCATGCTATTACATTCCCTCAGAATTTCATCCATGCTATTATATTTCTCAATGATTAATTTCCTCCTACGAAGAACACAAGCCGCAATGGCGTAAAGAAGGAGATCTTCTGTAGGTGGAGCATGCTGTCTGATCCTCCCCCAGGCAGATTTCTCTATCCCAGCCCTGATTGCAGCCTGATCAGCCCACATCACTTCCCACAAGCACAGAGTCTGCTCAAACGTCAGTTCTCTTCTAAACAATACCACCACCATTCTATACACAAAAAACAATCTTCTGCTTGAAGCATCTCCAGGTGCTTATAAAGATGTGAGTCTTTGATTTTTATTATCTTTGATACAGTGCTAAGCTGCCTCCTTATACCAATTTCATCAAGCCTAAAATTGTGACGAGCTTTCCTCATGAAGCCTACAAAACACCAAAAGGCCTCATCATCCTCCTCCATAACAGCAACTATGGGAGAGAGCAAGTCGCTCATCCCCTGACAATAACCTATTTCTGGGTCATAAAAAGAGTATGCTTCCAAAATAGCAACTAACCGAGCTGCATGGTATATCCGGCATGGCTCCAAGTGGTCATAATCCTCAAGTCCAACTGCAAGGGCTGCCTCGCGAGCTTGTGCTTCAGATACTGCAGCCTGGGAAGAAGAAAAGAGAACCCAGTCTGCATTAGTTCGCAATGCGTCAAGGCGGATGATCCTTTGCCATGTAGCAAAATTTTCACTTGAGCAAGCCTTATGATCTTCATCTTTCCGTGAGTCCTTGAAGAACTTATTGCTTTCTTCAATAGTTTCATAAGGGCATATAGATTCATTCACTAAGGACTCAGAATCTGGGGAATCTGTCTCCATACCAGATGCATCAACGGTTAGCTCGCTTTTGTCTTCAACTTCCTCTTCCACTTTGCCTTCATTGTTTGTCCGTGACTTAGGGTCAGAAGCTTCAACTTTTTCATTTTCATCATCAGGTTCTATATTTCCATTTTGCTCTTCAGGTTGTTCTACATTTGCATCGTCCTCCTTCTCCACGAAGGTCACTTCTCTTGAATGTGATTCACGAGCACAGATTAAATCTTTAGAGCTCATAGGATCAATATTTTGATTATCACTTACATCTTTTGCCTCCTTTGCATTACCATTGGCATTATTCAACATAAGTTGACATTGTCTTCTAAGGTTTCTATACTCTTTTCTGTACAAGAAAGAATATTTGAAAGCATTATTCAAGAAAGAAAGCTTTTTTAAATCAGCACCATGTTTAATAATAGGGGAAAATCTAGAAAAATATTAGCACCATTTCAAAGTAAGGTAAGCATAAAAAAGATCGGGATACCTTTTATGTGTCCTAATATCACTTCTTTCTGTAACCGTACTATTTAAGTCATACCTGCATATAAAGGCATTGTTATTGCTTGACAAATATTAGAAAACCAACATCAGTTTTTACATAAGGTACATGGACTGACTTATGCCCCAAATCACAAACACAAAAACGGAGAAAAAAGCCAGCATCAAGTTAACATTTTGAGGGAAATAAATGAAGCAACAATTTAAGTGGATTTTAGACATAACCTTTCCTTTATTTATACATCAATAGACAGAGATGAAATTTTGTTACAAGAGTCATGCGCAGAGAAGTGATGCTAAAGATCACAATTTCCGGTTCATACAGAATATAGATCTAAACAAAATTACAGACATTATCTATGCAAACCTGCTTTAAAACTCAAAGCATGATATTTATATTTGCACTAGTTTATCAAGTTACAGAATTATATTTCTTACCAAAAAATCCAATTCAATACATCATCATCAAACAAGAGCTATAAGTTCTGATCATGACTTAGCAATATGGAAGCGTGTTTAAAAATTCTAGACAGAGACCACATATGGACTTTTTCAAACTAAAAGAACAGGCAGATATATACTTCCAGGCAAGAAGAAACAAAAGTCAACTAAAAAGCAGATTTTAGGAATTCGAAAGCCTGCAATGGAAAAATGCATCCTCTGTACTCGACAAAATACACAAAAACTTACATTCCAAGCAAAAAAGGCCAAACTTCCCCTCTGATGCTAGGATCTACACCCTGTATTATGAAGTTGAGCGAACATATAAACTTAGTCTTGGAATTAAATGCTTGACATGACACTGTTCCATATAGATCAGAATGAATAGATAGGGACTTAATAGATCAAAAGGAACCTACTCCACTTCGAACTTTTTTCAAAAACTTGACTTCATCTACAATCCTTCCATCTGAAGTAAACAGGCTTTTCCAGAGTTGAGGAGAAAGAGCATGTTTTCTTCTCTGACGTGACCAAGGAGATTTCAGATTGCCTCTAAAATGGGGAAAATCAGGCAAAAGAGTCAAGCACTATAATAAAGAGAAAATTATAAGGGAACCACTGGTTGATGCAAACAAAAACTCCAAGGAAAACTGTAGAGTATCATTAGACAACAAAGAATTCGCCGCAACAACTACAAATCGCCAGCCACTCAAAGTTTGAATCAAACTTTAGCACTGGGTCGCCAGCCAAGGCCACCAGAAATACAATGAGGCCGTTTTCTTCATATCAGCATCTCAACATATTTAAAATTCCAAGAACGAGAAGACAGTAATGTAAGTAATATGAAGTTCCCTCACCTTAAGAGAATCAATAATCCCTACACGGTAGAGTCCTCTTATTTTATGTACACAAATTTCAAATAAATGAAAGTTTCCTACTCACATTTTCAATCCCCTTCACAAATTTTGAAGTATCGAACATCAGAAGCAAACCATTCAATCAAACATTAATCAACCACTTCGACATTCCCATTAGTTCCAATCGAAATACTTGCAATCACAATCAAGTGAATCGGAAAAGAGAAATTGAACGAGATAAAGCATATCAAATGGCTACCAGGGAAGGAGAGCTCATCCAAACAAAAGCTCCCACCTTTCCCCTCATCCCGTCAGCAACTCCAAGAAACCAGACCAGATAGTGGCTACTACGAGTTACCTTCGAGAGGAGTAGACCAAAGTGGCAGCGAGGGCGATGCCCGCCATGGCTGTCACGGCGATCGCAACGGAGGCATTGTTCCAGCCGGACCAGAAGCCGACGCCGCGGCCGCTGTCTACGAAGGCGACGAGGTGGGAGAGGCCTCCATCGGCGATGGCGGCCGAGCAGGGGGAGGAGGAGAGCATGGGAAGGAGCAGGAGAAGCTTCGCCGACAACGGAAATCGTCCCTCCGCCATTACCACTGCGGGGGGTGGGTATTACCCCATGTGCCATGGGAGACAGGGAAATACCCTTTCTTTTTCTTTTTTTCTTTTTTTTAATCTTCGCTTGAACAAAATCAATTTAATCACACTAATGCACAAAAAATGAAAAAAACGGCATTTTTAAAACTTAAGTAAGAACAGATTGCAAAAATTTTAAAAGAAAACATGTAAAAATTCTTTATAAATTATACCAGGTAAGAGCAAAAATAATTTAAAATAGTTGAAGAATTTTTTAAAAAAGTTAATTGAAGATATAAATTGCAAAGATAATACGAAAATGTCATACTTTAAAGCTGATTAAAAAACACATTGCAACAATTGTATAAAATAGGGATAACAGGATTCTTTTAAGAAAAATTAAATTAAATGAATGAATCTGAAAAACAAGATAATTACGTGCCGAATATTTCTCCTTCTTCAAGTAAGTAGTCAATGATAAATAGGGATGGTGATCCTTAGGAAAAAAATACGATTTATACGAAAATTTTTAAATGGAAAGATCAAGAAAATTTTTGGACGAGAAAGGATAACGTTTAAAATATAACTAATTTTGAACACACATAATCTAAGGATGCACCTTTTATAGGGAGGCCATCCCATAAGAATATTCATTCTAAAGAAGGTGCCCTTCTACAAGGAGAGATACCACATAAAAGTATGTTGCATATTTTATACCTTGTGGAAGCGCACACAAAAAACAAGTAATAATGTAATGAGTAAAAATTGTTCCCACTAAGAATTGTGCATTTTACCTTATCTTTACTCTAAGTAGCTTAATTAACTAATTATTTAATGTAGAAACATAAATAACAATTAACAAGAAAGAGTTCTAGCTCAATTGTCAATCGAGGCAAGGACATGAACTCTAAAAGATAAGTAATAAATACTCTAAACTATCTATCCATGAATAAAACTATAAAATTGCTTCCAATAAAATGAGAGATATATAGGATGTCCAATTTCAACTAATTGCCTTACAATACATAATTATCTTTCTTACTAATTTATAAGTTGATTAGGGTTGATATTCAAAGAAACGAATATAATTGTAATGCACATTTGTATCTTATCACAACCTATCTTTATTGATCTAGTTATTATATGTTTGTGCAAAAGTGAACAAGGAGATGTACTAAGATTAACTCTTCCAACCAGATATCTATAACATCAAGTGTATGTCTACCTCAATATTACAAACTGTCCCAATCAAGACATCATCGATTTTCCTATGTCTAGGCAAAAAAACTCTCTTTTTTTTATACAAAATTTTGCTAGGCTTTTGCAACATTAAGAACCTATTAGAATAATCAACCCTTGATCAAACATAAAAATGTAGAAAATAACAACTCTACGTTAGAATATAATTAAGGTCTATTGTTCATCCCAAATCAAGAAATCAATGCAATTAGAAGGAAAAGAAATGAAAAAGTCAAAAATCTGGATAGTCAAGGCCTTAGCGTGGTTCCTCTTCTCTATATGAATTGCTTCCTTACAGTTTGGCTTCACGACTTCTCCTTCTCAAACTCCCAAATTCTCTCACTCTCTCATATCAAAGGGTATCAAGAACTAGAGACTTGAAATCTTGAAGAAGAACAATTCAGGAAAAAAAGCTCTCCTCTCATGAGTGAAAGTGTATCTTTTCCTTAATTATTTTTTATTTTGTAACCATTATCCTAAGCCATCATGGGTATTGTCATAAGGTCAAAATTTGACCTAAATTTTTACTTGTAACCGGCCCAATGCTAAGCACCACTCAGCCAAACACCAAGAGATCAAGCTCATCAGAATGTTGGTAATGAAAACCCACACACAAGATTACGCGAAAATCCAAACCTTCATATATATATATATATATAATATTCACACTATACAAAGGGATGCAGTCACTACATAGCCTGTAGCATACTGCAACACGACACAGACCACAACTTAGTCTAGGCACAAAGGATGCATACACACACCTTTGCTAGTTACAAGGCACTCGCGCATATAACACTGTTGAACTCAAGATCATAACACTCACTTGCTATCACAAGTTCCCCACTGTGTTCATTCTTTATCAAGGACCACCTACTACCTTCCTTCCATGGATGAGTTATTCTTCAATCGAAGAAGATGCATGCAAGGGTGCCACCTGCCACCCATGCTCAAGGCAATTACTCACCACATCAGGCTAATAACTACCAAGGCACCCCATGCACTAGACAATTATCAGTGTAACCATTGTGGGCACACCATGCACTGGACACCTATGTGTATAACCGTCATGGGCACACCATGCAGAGTGCACCTAGCTGCTCCATGCTGAATTGCTAGCAGTGTGGCACTTTGATCCACCTTCCTCAGGCCATGCACAACCCGGAGTTGAGTGTTGGAAGCTAGTGCCAAGCTATAGTTGCTCTTGGTCAGCTTAGGTTACCATCCTTCGAGAGTACTGATAGCCATTATCAAGAACTGTGTGCAGCATCAAGCATAGCTACTCACTACCGATCATTGTTATGCGGTACCGAGCACTACTATCGAGAACTGTTGTGTAGTATCAAGCATTGTTGTTTGCTACTGATAATTGATATCCAATACCGAGCACTGTTGTTTGCCACCGAGCACTACTGTGCAATATCGAGCATTATTGCTCGCTACCAATATATGAAATCTAGTCCTGAGAATTGGTTTTTGCTACTAAGCATTGTTGGCGGCTATTGAGAATTGTTGGTGGCTATCAATAACTGTTTGGCAGTACTGAGCACTGCTCACGATTACTACTATCGCTAGCAAGTAGCGCTATCAAATAGCCGAGCACTAGAAAGTAGCACTATTGAGGAATCGAGCACTTGTGAGTAGCACTATCCAGGAACCAAGACTGTTCATTGAGTGCTAGCACTGTGCACCACAGTGTTTAGGGGTTATCCAACCGTACGAGCATCAACGAGACATGGGAACCGAGCACTAGGCTCCCAATTGAGCATCCAGTGACTTGGCTTGACCAATCTTCTCATGGTCCATACACCCCCTAGAGAGACCGCCCCTCTCCCTATATAGCAGAGAAAATTTTTGCTACTTGTTAGGAGTGGCAGCCAAAGTAGTTGTACTAGCATACATGAGTAGACCCATCCCAACACCCGAAGTATGTAACTTGACCACCAATAGTTGTACTGATCTTCCTTGAGTTAAATCTGCCCAAAACAAGTTAACACAAGGTTAGCATGGCTCATGTTTCTCCAACACTAATGCTTCTCGGTTTCTTCTGGGTGCAATGCCAAAACCCACCCCCACAAGGAACCCCTGTCTCCTTGGTCCTAGTTGATGAGGTTGCTCTATTCTAGTACCTCCTTATCTCATTTTCAAATTGCTATAAATTAATAGCTTTCTCCCAGCTTGCTTCTTCAACTAGGAGACCTTCCCATTGGACAACATATCCACCCTCCTATTTTTCTTACTTTGCCTAAACCTTTTATGATCCAAAATCTCCTTTACTCCTTCATCAAGCTAAGTTTTGATGGTCAGAGGTGCTTGCTTGGTCTAGGCACATTTTGGATCCTGGTAGTCCTCATGGAAGAGCTTTAGCTAACTCACATGGAAGGTAGGGTGGACCTTCATTGTAAAATCCCGAAAAAAATAATTAAATTATTTTATTTATGGTTTTGTAAATCTTAAAAATGAACTATAAATAATATTTAATTTAATTAAATATTAAGAATCAATATCGTAAATTATTAATTAAAACATTTAGAGTACCAGTATAATGATATGTATGGATAATTGCTTTAACTCAATAGTCAGTTCTTTTGACTTTTTGTTATCACACAAATAACTAGTATAGTTAGGTGTTATTAAGTTCTTTTCTATAAAATTTAATGTAATAACTTCTTGAATTCCACACATATTCTTCTATATGAAGGAGAATTCTATTGATGGTAAATAAAACATCCTCCAAATAGTTTGTGAACACATTTGACTAACAAAGGGAAGGCTTTAGAGAAGTTTTATTCATATTATGATCATGTGTCGTAGTTGTGGGTGCCTCATCAAAATTCCAAGTTTGTATAATTACTCGATATGTTCAATATTCCTATTTGGGAGCCTTGGTCGGCCTAAGCCCACATTCGATCACCATACACCGAGCGCAACCGGGGTCAAAGAATTAACTAAGTCCAACACGAGGTAGCACCCTTAAAATTCTTGAAAGATTAAATACCTGCCCCCATGCCGAAACGGGAACAGGGAGCAGTGGCGCAAGACGACTCAGTTAAGCAATAAAAGTCGAATTAATGATGTTGTGGAATATATTAATTTTTTCTTGTAATTATATGAGTTAGTGTTTTTATCGCTAAAGCAGAATTGCCTCCACATGTATGAGAATGGAAGGATGGGTGGAGTCGGGATAGCTGGAGGACTCTGTTATTGGACTTTTCTTTTTCTAGATTCTTTTCATGACAGCGGGATTTTGGTTCAGTTCATGGGGCTTAGATTATTCTGAGCATTTATTATATTATATTTTATGTGATGGTTTTAAAATCTTGACAATTAATCAAAAAATTCACTTATGAGACTCTTAGTTTCATATGGTAACACTTGGCTTGTGGCTCAGAACGGGCGGGTCGTTACATTCATCCTATTTGGTAAGGTCAATCTGTAAGCTACCTACCCAACCCGTTTCACTACTATGCACGGTCCATCATAACTGGAAACTAATCCCCTATGCACCTTCTTGAGACTAATTTGTTTCCATATTTGTGGAGTAAGCTTGAGCAATACCTTGTCCCCAGCCTAAAATTCTAGTTGTCTTCTACCCTAGTTAGCATACTTCTTCATTCTTCTAGCTGCCTTGTTCAAACTTTTTCTAGCTTCATCGAGCAATTCCTATTGATCCTTGGCAAACTAGAAGGCTGCCGGGCACTAATGGTTCTTCCTTTGCCATGAAATTTCTTATGGAGTTAGGGCATGGAACCCAAAGCTAGTTCAAATGGGCACATCCCCGTAGTAGAAGTTTGATGAAGATTCTAACAAAATTGAGCAGTATCTAGTAGCTTTTACCAATTCTTTTGATTAGCAGAAATGAAGTGTCTTAGAAATTCTTCCAGCTAAGCGTTGATATGCTCGGTCTATCAATCCATTTGTGGATGGTTGCTAGAAGAGAACTTTAACTCTGAACCCATCAAATTGAATAGGTAGGTCCAAGAATCAACCACTAAACCTAGCATCCCGATCACCCACAATGTCACTGGGAATACTCAAATGCCTCACCATGTTCTTGTGGAACAACTCTACACCTATCTTAGCAATGCAGCTAATTGGAGTAGCCATGAATATTGCAAACTTTGAAAACTTGTCCTGTAAAGACTGTGAAAATAATAATAATATTCGACTCAGTCGGGGAAGGATTGAACGTTGGAGAATTAATATTATTAATTATATTATATTCTCTACCTAGTTAATTCTACGTGGTTAATTATTATATTTTATTATTTACCTGGTTACCCGGTTAAATGAAATATAAGTGTTAGGGTGTTTTCCCATACCCTAGCCGTCATTTTCATTTTATTTTATGAGGGGGGTGTCATCCTCACCCTAGCCGCCTTCGTTCTCATTTTCTTCTCGTCTTCCTTACCGGTGCCAGATTCTTCCTTCCTTGGGTATCCTTCCTATCTCCCTATTCTTAATTTTCATGCATTCATATTTCTTTTCAATTGATAATAAGCTTGATAAAAATAAGAAATAAAGTCTGAAAGCAACAATAAACAACTAAAACTAAACTAGAAACTGAAATTTGCCATGGCCGACGAGTGCAAGAATTTGGGCAACGATGGGCCATTGTAAACAATTGCAAGGCAGCTGCTCACAACCTCGACAACATCTTTGGTTGCTAGGTCAAAGGGATGGCTCGCCTGGACCCTTGCTGCCGATGGGTGGTGGAATTACACCTGGTTTTGTCCTGAGATGGTGGCATTCATCTGAAACAGACGCTGTCATGGCAGGTTCAGAGGGTAGACACCGGTTGTTCTTCGTCGACAAGATAAGGGGTCCATTACAGCAGTTCAGGCTGCCGGCATAGGCCAAAGCAGATGACCTTCTCGCAAGAATTATGGCGACGATGTGCAGAAGTGGGGAGAACGACCATACTCCTTGCAACGTCCAAAGGTGCCTGATCCAAACTGTTTTGAGGTCGGCCTGAGGTTGCTAAACCTTTGAATTGGAGCAAGGTGACAGTAAGAAGTGGTCTTGAGGCTAGGAGAAGAAGGATAGGTTTGGTTTTTGGGTGCAAGGATGGAGTTTGGAAAAGAGGATGTTGGGGAAGAAGAAGATGGCGGTTTTGTAAATATGGGTTGACTCGATACTGACTCGAGTTAAAAAATAATACTAACTCGTAATAAATCTTTAAAAATAATCATTTTATTAAGTTATGCGTAAAGTTACTAAACTAATTAATTATTGTACAAAATTGCCACGAGTAATAAAAAATACGGTAATGATAAACGGTTGATAATTAATCAGCGTACTACAAGCGATTAAATTAAATTGGAGGATTATAAGTAATTAATAAAATAAAGATTTTGCCTTTACAATATTAAATTTAATATTAGGTAAATAAATTGATTATTTTAATAACTAGTTAGTAAGGTAGAAAATGAGTTATTAAATTATAATTGGGTAAAAATCACAAGCATTGAACCTAAATAACCTAATGAAAAAATAAAGTTCGAAACTTTATTGAGTTGAATAATTTAAAATAATTGTAGTAGTAATAAATTTAAATTAGGATAATACAAATTATTTTAAATAATTTTCCCACTGTGTTGTGTTTTGAATTAACAAATTCATTCGCTAATAAACTTAAGCCATAATTGAAAGAGAACATATTAATGAACCATGATGGGAAAAAATTTTTGACATTTCAGATGGCCTGCACTCGTAGATAGTCAAACCGATCTACTCAGTCAAATCCGAACACAGAGAATGTATTGGACCAGTTCATAACGGCCATACAGGGACTGGCATAGGCTTTAGAAAATACAAATTCTATGGTTCTAAATATTGTTCAGCAGTTACCAGGAGTGGTAGGAGGGAATGGAGCCTCAAACTCAGCAGCGGGTCCTAGAATCACCCCAGACAGTGGTCAAGGAAGTGCCCAAGGGCGGGTAGGGTTAGCAGACCCGAGCGAACGAGGGAGCGTCCAAACCCAGTGCCACCGGTAGTCTAACAAGTGCCGCCAGCTGTTGATAATAGTGACCGTTACACTGTGGAAAAGTTCAGAAAGAATGGAGCTGAGGTATTTATTGGAGGGACTGATCCAATGAAGGTGGAGAGTTGGATAGACATTACTGAAAAAGCGTTTAGGGCTCTGTCTATGCCCCACCGCCATCAAGTGAGGTTGGCAACATGCAAGCTTCAGGAGGAAGCATCTTACTGGTGGAAATCCATGGAAAAAACCACATTCCATCGACGTGAGATTTCTTCCATCACGTGGGCAGAATTTGTGGCAGCTATTCTAACCAAACAACTTGACTGCCCATTGTTTGGTGAGGGTTGTAAAGACTTTTTCGCTAACTCAATTTAGTTTGAGTCAAAACCCAAAGAGTTGTCCATGATTCATGTGGTAGCAGAGTTTCCCGATGTATTCTAGATGAACTTCCAGGGTTACCTCCTAAGCAGGCAGTGGAGTTTTCCATTGACCTAGCACCTGGAATAACACCAATTTCTAAACCACCATACCGCATGGCTCCAACAGAACCTAAGGAGTTAAAGAGTCAACTAGAAGAGTTGTTGCAGGTAGGTCTCATTCGACCAAGTACTTCACCCTGGGGAGCCCCTGTTCTTTTTTGAAGAAGAAAGATGGATCACTTTGGCTGTGTATTGACTATCGACAACTCAATCAAGTGACAGTCAAGAATCGGTACCCCTTACTGAGGATTGATGACTTATTTGATTAGCTAAAAATAGCCAGAGTATTTTCTAAGATAGACTTGTGGTCTGGTTATCACCAGTTGAGAGTAAAGGAGTGAGACATACAAAAAACAGCTTTTCGAACACGAAATGGACATTATGAGTTTCTTGTCATACCTTTTGGTCTGACAACTGCACCAGCAGCCTTTATGTCACTCATGAACACAAAATTTCATGCATACTTGGACAAGTTTATTATCGTGTTTGTGGACAACAGTCTGGTCTATTCAAATAATGATGAGGAGCATGTGAAGCACCTGTCCATTACTCTTCAAGTCCTAAGAGAGAACATCAACTGTTTGCCAAATTCTCAAAGTGTGACTTTTGGTTGAAGGAGGTAAACTTTCTTGGTCATGTTATCTCAAAGGCCAGAGTTGCAGTGGATCCATCAAAAGTAAAAGCAGTCACTGATTGGCCACAGCCCAAGTCAGTCACTGATATGAGAAGCTTCCTTCGTTTAGCGGATTACTATAGGAAATACATTAAAGACTTCTCCTTAGTAGCATCGCCGATGACCAAACTCACAAGGAAGGGGGTCAAGTTCGAATGCAATAGTAAGTGTGAGGAGAGTTTCCAGTTTCGAAGAAGAGTCTAACAACTACACCAGTCTTGACACTGCCAAATGGTAATGAAGGATTCGTAGTCTTCAGTGATGCATCCCTGTTGGGTTTAGGATGTGTCCTTATGCAGGGAGGTAAAGTGGTGGCCTATGCCTCTCGTTAATTGAAGATTCATGAGAAAAATTATGCAACCCATGACTTGGAAGTGGCAGCAATGGTTTTTGCCCTGATGATTTGGAGACACTACTTGTATGGAGCCCAGTTTGAAATCTTCACTGACCACCAGAGTTTGAAGTATATCTTCACCCAGAATGACCTTAACCTTCGACAGAGGTGGTGGATAGAATATTTGAAGGACTACAACTTCCAAATCTTATACCATTCAGGGAAAGCGAATGTGGTAGCAGACGCGTCGAGTCAGAAGAGTAAGGTGGACAAAAGTAACCAGCCAGCTAAACTTTGGGCCATGCCAGTAGAAGTGGTGGCTATTAACCCTGTGGAGCAACTAATAAGATTACTGGCAAATGTGGTTATTTCCAATGATTTAGTTGATCGTGTTAAGCTATCACAAATGGGTGATGAGGAGCTGAATGAAATGTTGGACAAGATTCTTGACATTGTAGCTGATTCCAATAGTGTGATTAGATTTAGAGGAACGTTGTGTGTACCAAAGGATGATGCACTAAGGCGGAATATCTTGGAGGAGGCTCATCGCTCAAAGTTCTCGATACACCCTGGAGTTACTAAAATGTATCATGATTTAAAGCGAACCTACTAGTTGGATTGGGATGAAGAGGGATGTTGTGGATTTTGTCTCCAAGTGTCAGACTTGCCAACAGATCAAAGCCCAACATCAACTACCTGGAGGACTATTGCAACCTTTAGAAATACCAACTTGGAAATGGGAGTGTGTCACATGAGATTTTATTGCAAAGCTCCCAAGGACTCAGACGAAGCATGAGTCCATATGGGTGGTTGTGGACCGACTAACTAAGGTAGCTCACTTTATCCCCATGAAATCAATGAGGACTGTAGAATAACTAGCAAGATTGTATGTCAACAATATTGTCAAGGATTCCCAAGGAGATAGTCTCCGACCGAGATCCCCTATTCACCTCACATTTCTGGGAAGCTTTCCAAAATGCCATGGGAACCCAAATCAAGCTGAGTATAGCATATCATCCCCATACTAATGGTCAAAGTGAGAGGATTATTTAAACTTTGGAAGATTAATTAAGAGCTTGCATTCTTGACTGGGGAGGTGACTAGGAGAAACACTTAGCCTTGTCTGAAATTATGTGCAATAACTCTTACCAAGCAAGTTTAGGGATGACACCATTTGAAGCCTTATATGGTAGGCCCTGTAGGTCTCCATCGTGTTGGCTGGAGTCTATCGAGGTAGTTATAGTTGGACCAGAGATGGTGAGGGAAGCAACTGAAAAGGTGCAACTCATTTAGCAAAGGCTTAAGGCAGCTCAGGATCGACGAAAGAGTTGTGCTTATACTCTAAGGAGGGACCTAGAGTTCCAAGTTGGGGAGTTTGTGTGCCTAAAGACATCTCCTAGGAAGGGGGTGATCAGATTTTGAACATCCGAGAAGTTGAAGCCAAGATTCATAGGACCATTCCCGATCCTGGATCAAGTTGGAAATTGTGCATATAGACTAGCATTACCACCAAGCCTAGTTGGAGTACACAATGTTTTCCATGTGTCAATACTAAAGAAATATGTATGAGATGAAGATCAAATAATCACAAATTTTGAAGACTTAGAGTTACAATCAAATTTAACCTACGAGGAAAAGCCGATTCACATCCTGACAAGAGAAATAAAGACACTTAGGAACAAGGAAATTCCTTTGGTAAAAGTATTGTGGAAAAATCAGGGGTTAGAAGAAGATACATGGGATACTGAACAAGAAATGGCAAGGAAATACCCTAGCCTATTTGTGGCATAAAATTCTTATAATTATAATAGCATGAACTAATCCCAAAGATAAAGTTAATCATGATTGTTCTATTGTTGTTATAATATTTTGAGGACAAAATATTTTCAAGTTGGGGAGATTGTAAAGACTGAAAAAAACAAAATAAAATAAAAAATAAATATTTGACTCGGTTGGGGAAGGATCGAACGTTGGAGAATTAATATAATTAATTAAACTATATTCTCTACCCAGTTAATTCTACCAGGTTAATTATTATATTTTATTATTTACCCGGTTACTCGGTTAAATGAAATACGAGTGTGGGGTGTTTTCACATACCCTAGCCGACATTTTCATTTTATATTTTGTGAGAGGGCGTCATCTTCACCTTGTTCTCTCATTTCCTTCTCCTCTTCTAGGTCCGGCTTCTTCCTTGCTTCTGTATTTTTCATATCTCCCTATTCTTAATTTTCATGCATGCATATTTTGAATTGATACTAAGCTTGATAATCATAAGGATTAAAGTCTTAAATCAATAACAAAAAAAAACAAACGGTAACAACCCGCCATTTTTCACGATATTGTGGGCCTCGCTGGCCAGGTGTTACTCAAAATTTAACAAAAACCCAACCCTATAACGACTAGTCCTAACCGAACCAGGTGTTACTTAAAAGGTTACATGAATAATATAAAAGCAAAGAAGTCTAGCATTTCTAACTCAAAAGAACTCATGTTTTAATTGACAATGCATGAAGTAATTATGCCATAGTCTTGGACCGTTTCTCATAGCCACATTTATAACACAAGAAAAGTGAAAAGAGAAGTTCACTTATTCTCTATTCACCACCTGAGTTGGTAGAAGAACCACCCTGTTGTCTCTTAGTCGTTAGTTCTAGCTGCTAACCTGCGGAGGCAATTCCGCATTAGTGATTAACCACAAAGCTGTATAATTAAATAAAACAAGTCCATAAACTCCCTATCATTATCTATAATATTGGCAGTTGTGACCATTCCAACATGTCCATTGACTAGCTGATGGTTCAGTCCACCATGTCCATTAGTTGGCTGATGGGTCAGTCCATCATGTACATTCTCGGCTGGCGAGTCCAATCTGCCATGTCCGTTATCGGCTGGTGAGTCCAATCCACCATGTCCGTAATTGGCTCGCGAGTCCAATCTGCCATGTCCAATTTATTGGCTGATGAGTCAGTCCATCATGTCCATTACCGGCTGGCGAGTCCAATCCGCCATGTTCGTCATTGGCTAGTGAGTCCAATCCACTATGTCCGTAATTGGCTGGCAAGTCCAGTCCGCCATGTCCAATTTATTGGCTGATGGGTTAGTCCATCATGTCCATTACCGGCTGGCGAGTCCAATCTACCATGTCCGTTATCGGCTGGTGAGTCCAATCCACCATGTCCATAATTGGTTGGCGAGTCCAATCCGCCATGTCCAATTTATTGGCTGATGGGTCAGTCCATCATGTCCATTACCAGCTGGCGGGTCCAATCCGCCATGTCCGTTATCGGCTGGTGAGTCCAATCCACCATGTCCGTAATTGGCTGGCGAGTCCAATCCGCCATGTCCAATTTATTGGCTGATGGGTCAGTCCATCATGTCCATTACCAGCTGGCGAGTCCAATCCGCCATGTCCGTTATCGGCTAGTGAGTCCAATCCACCATGTCTGTAATTGGCTGGCGAGTCCAATCCACCATGTCCAATTTATTGGCTGATGGGTCAGTTCATAACGTCCATTATTTGATTATGAAGGGCGTAGCCCGTGTTAGACTGAGTCAATTACTTGACCCCGGTTGCACTCGGTGCATGGTGGTCGAAATCTGGGCTCAGGCTAACCTGGTTGTCCACAAGGGAAAATACAACAATTTAAATAATTATACGGACCTGGATATTTCGAACTTGCAGCTACGACCAATGATCATAATCTGAACAAGGACATAAAATTATACATAAGTATAATTTTATTCGAGTAGAAATGCATGCAACTAAAAGACTAATATATATATATACGCTATTAAATTTCAACAATATTAAATATTAAACTATTCATGTGATATAATCATTTAAACCCTACTTTACATTAATAATCTAGATCATAATTCACACTTAACAAATAATAAAATAATTATCAACTTATACACAAATATTTAATTACTATTATTAGTATATTTTCCTTCGGTTATAATTTTTTTAATCGCTACTATTATTTATAGCAATTTAATTAATTAAGTTGTTCAATTAAATTATTTAAAATAATTTGTATTATTTTAATTCATAAATATTATTAATACAATTATTTTAAATTATTCTACTCTATAAAGTTTCGAACTTTATTTATTTTCATTATTTTCTTTAGGTTCGACGCTAGTGATTGCTACCCGACTATAGTTTAATAACCCATTAAAATAATTATGTTTTAAAGATTTATTACGTGTTCGTTTTATTTTTAACTCGAGTCGGTATCGAGTCAGGTGTTATTTACGAGTTGGTATTATTATTTAACTCAAGCTGTGTCGAATCAAGCATTATCTACAAGTTTGCCACCCAAGGTAATTTTGTTCCTTCTTCTTCTTCTTCTTCTTCTCCGACATGCTCTATTCCCGACTCCAAGCGCCCTCCAACCGCTGCCACCGCCGCCGCCAACCACCTCTGGCAGCCGTCCATCGTCGCCACCCAACCCTGCCATGCCGTTGCGGTGTCGCCCCGACCAACTCCGATGGTCTTCCAGCCGCGGCGACGCCCACATCGTCTGTCTAGCGGCGCGCTCACACAGGCGATTCCACTGCCGGCGAGCGTCGCCACCTCAATTGGGTGGTCGCCTTGACACCCTCAACCACCTATCTACCTTCCTAGGTCATATTGGAACCCGTCGCCACTCAGGACGGCCAGATTTGTTCCCCCCACCGCTGTCGCCTCTGTTTTCGCCGCCATCCTCTGTTTTTGGCTATTTACCACCCCAGGCCGACATCCACACATGTGAGATTGACCCTACACTGATTGACGAAGAGAGTAGGATCATCTTTCGATGTCAGAATAACCGTCGCCACTGATTCCCGGTGAAACCTTGTCTGTGCTTACCCATCTCACTGAAACAGGGACTCGTCGGCCAAATTAAACTTTAATTTCTATTTAGTTTCTTTCTTATTGATTTTAAACTTTAATCCTCACAATTATAAAACTTATTATCAAATTAAAATATGTATGCAAGAAAATTAAGAAAAAGGAGATAGAAAGAATACCTAAGCGAAGAAGAAGACACGCCAGCAAGGAAGAGGAGCAAAAAAAAATGCGAATGAAGGCTAGGGTGGAGGACGCCCTTCATAAAATAAAATGAAATGATGGCTAGGTTATGTGAAAACACCCGTATTTCATTTAACCAAGTAATCGGGTAAATAATAAAATAATATAATTAATTGGGTAGGATTTACTAGGTATTGGATATAACACTTTCGGTCCTTCCTAAACCGTGTTCGCATTTTTTTTCACGGTCTTTACAAAAACTAAACTCTGAAATCCCGCCATGGCCGACGGGTTCTCAAGTTTGGCAAGATAGGAAATCACGAGCAAGCTTTGCTGGGATTTAGTGGCGACGGTTGTTCCGACGTCGGAAGATGATCCTACTCTCTTCATCGATCAGTGTATGGCCGATCTCGCATGTGTGGATGCTGGCTTGGGGTAGCAAATGACAAAAATGAAAAATAGAGGCAACGGCGATGGGTGCAGAAATCCGACCGTCCTGGGTGGCGATGGGTTCCAATCTGGCCAGGGAAGGTCGATAGAGGGTCGAGGGTGTTAAGGCGTTCACCCAATTAGGGCAGCAATGCTCACCGCCTGTGGAATCGGCGACGCGAATGCTTCACTAGCCGTGGCGATGCTAGCATCGTAGCAGCCGAGGTCGATCGGGGTGACACTACGACGACACGACGGGGCTGGGCGGCAATGATTTATAGCAGCCGGTGGCGATCGCCGGCGGCGATCGCCAGTGGCGGCTGGAGTCGGGAGCAGAGAATGGCGTTGGGGAAGAAGAAAAAGAAGAATCCCTTGGGTGGCAAACTTGTATATAACTTGACTCGGCACGGCTCTAGTTAAAAAATAATACCAATTCATAAATAACACTTGACTCGACATCCGCTCGAGTTAAAAATAATATTAACTTATAATAAATCTTTAAAAATAATTATTCTAATGGGTTATGGGTTAAAGTTGCTAAACAAATTAATTATTGTACGAAATTGCCATAAGTAATAAAAATACGGTAATGATAAGCGGTCCATAATTAATCGGTGTATTACAAGCAATTAATTTTAAATCAGAAGGTTATAAGGATTAACAAAATAAAGATTATCACCTTTACCATATTAAATTTAATACTAAGTAAATAAAATTATTATTTTAATAACGAGTCAGTGAGATAGAAAATGGGTTAGTAAACTATGATCGGGTAAAAGTCACAAACGTTGAACCTAAATAACATAATGAAAATAAATAAAGTTCGAACCTTTATTGAGTTGAATAATTTAAAATAATTGTATTAGTAATATCTTCGAATTAAGATAATACAAATTATTTTAAATAATTTAATTGAATGACTTAATTAATTAAAGATTTAAAACCATAAACTAAATTGTCAAGACCGTGGTTAAGTAATTACTATCTCAAAGGAAAATATAATATAATAGTAATTAAATATTTGTTTATAAGTTAATAATTATTTTATTATATGTTAAGTATTAATTATGATTTAGATAATTAATTTAAAATGTAAAGTAGGGTTTAAATGATTATATCACATGAATAATTTAATATATAATATTGTCAAATTTTAATGGTGACATATATATATATATATATATATATATATATATATATATAGTCATTTAGTTGCATGCATTTCTACTAGAATAAAATTATACTTATGTATAGTTTTATGTTCTCGTTCAGATTAGGATCATTGGTCACGGTTGTAGGTTCGCTTACGAACTATCCAGGTCCATATAATTATTTGAAATGTTGTATTTTCCCTTGTTGGTAGCCTTGGTCGGCCTAAGCCCAGATTCGACCGTCATGCACCGAGTGCAACTGAGGTCAAGGAATTGACTCAGTCTGACACGGGGCCGTACTTTTGAAAATTACTATGTGGGATTCTTGGCTGACTTGAGTATCTGATCACCATGCACTGGAATGCAACCGTGGTCGACTCAATTCGATACAAGGCAGCACCGCTTGAAAGATTAATCAACTGCCCCCATGCTGAAAGGGGTGACTAGGCGTAGTGGCGTAAAAAGGCTCATTATACACTTGTGATACCGAGAGGGTAAGTCAATGGAAAATATTGGTAACTATAGGTCGTGGGCCACATAGAGTGTGTGCGCATGCATGGGATTGTAGCACGATGGGCTGGCCACCCCTCCCAGCATATTAAAAGCTCGGGATAGGCTCATAATCACTAAAAGACTCGTCAAATGATAATAGGGATTATATTAACTTGTTTTATTTATTTATGCAGCTTAGTCGTTTCATCACTAATGTGGAATTGCCTCCACAGGTTAACAGCTTTAGACTAAAGATTAAGAGTGTGGTTGGTGGTTCTTTCACCAACCTAGGTATGGTGAATCGATAATAATTGGACTTCCTTTTTATTCTCTTGTGTTATAAATGTGGCTATGGGAAACGGTCCGAGACTGTGGGACGGTTATTTATATATTGTCATATGCTATCAGAACATGTTATTTTTTTATGATTTATAAATTCTTGACTTATTTGCTGTATTATGAATCATGTTCTAGAATGTTATTATTGCATCAATTATATTTTTAGGTCGCACCCGGTTTGGTTCGGGCGGGTCATTACAGCTCACAACCCTGACGACCTCTCTCGCTGTTGGGTTGAAGGGATGGCTCGCCTGGACCCTTGTTGCCGATGGGTGGCAGAATTACACCTGGTAATGGGCGGAGATGGCGGCGTTCATATGAAATATGAAATAGACATTGTCATGGTAGGTTCAGAGGGTAGACGCCGGTTGTTCTTCGTCAATAACATAAGGGGTCCATTATAGCAGTTCAAGCCGCCGGCACAGACCACAACATACAGCCTTCTCACCGGAATTCATGGCAGTGACGTGCAAAAGTGGGGAGAATGGCCATACTCCCTGCAACGTCCAAAGGTGGCTGATCCTTACTGTTTTGAGGCCGGCCTGAGGTTGCTTAACTCGTACTCTCAGCAGTTTTAGGAGAAGAAGGATAGGTCTAGTTTTTGGGTCGAAGGATGGAGTTTGAAAAAGAGGACGTTGGGGAAGAAGAGATGGCAGTTTTGTAAATATGGGTTGACTCAATACCGATTTGAGTTACAAAATAATACTAACTCGTAATAAATCTTTAAAAATAATTATTTTAATGGGTTATGCGTAAAGTTACTAAACTAATTAATTATTATACGAAATCGTCACGAGTAATAAAAAATACGGTAATGACAAAAGGTCGATAATTAATCGACGTACTACAAGTGATTAAATTAAATCGGAGGATTATAAGTAATTAATAAAATAAATATTTTACCTTTACTATATTAAATTTAATATTAGGTAAATAAAGTGATTATTTTAATAACGAGTAAGTATGGTAGAAAATGGTGTTCGTCCAAATTTTTCACCGCACCCCTCGGCTCAATCATGACGGTTAACCCAGCCAGTCGTGGTTGAACCCGTGGTTATGCCTAATTTAATAGAAATAAGATACGTGAGATTTATTCGGAAGGAGGGAAAGGGGTCCACGAGATTGGAGAAGACGAAGTCATTGCATTGAGAAGACGAAGTCATTGCATTGAGAAGACGAAGTATTGCATTGAGAAGACGAAGTATTGCATTGGAGAAGACAAAGTCACAAACTTATTGCATTGAGGAAGACGAAGTTGCTGTTCGCTTACTATAAAGAAGGACGCCTCAATGGCGACGCCCTTGATGTCAATGTTTCAGCCAACAATTCCAGCCACAGTAGCTCCGCTACCAGTTAAGTATCCTCCACAAGTCTATCCTGCAACAGTTCCTGTAGCACCAGTCGCACCAGTTGTGCCGATTCAGGATTCTCGATTTGATGAGTTAAAAGCCGCGATGGATGCACAAGCCGCATTAATCGCCGCATTGATAGCTCAAAAGGACAAAGAACCTAGTAAAGTTGTAAAGCGTCTTCGTCCTTTAGCCGATGAAGTTTACACGGAAATTTTGCCGGAAAAATACAAGCGCCCAACTTTTACGAAGTTCGATGGAGACGGCAATCCGGGAGATCATGTCACAATTTTTGAAATTGAGTGTGGAACAATTGTGGCAAATGAAAAATTAAAGTTACAACAATTCCCGGCATCACTTAGCGGTAATGCCTTGAGATGGTTCAATAACCGCCCCTCTGGATCAATCAATTCATGGGATGAATTTGTTGAGCAGTTTACAGAACACTTTCAATCCATGGAAATTCCAGTGACAATTGAGCACTTAAGACAGTGTCGAAGGGAATCGGGTGAAGAATTTGCTACATATGTGAAAAGATTTAGAAGTCTGTCATCTCAGATGAAAGAGACCCCTGACATTAAGGAGCTTGTGAAGATTTGTGCAATGAACGCCGGATCAGCTGCATGGTTCTTAAGTGGTGCACAATGCAACACTTTTGAACAATTGTTTGAAAGGATGTTGATTTTTGAAGAACTTGGAAGGGTTTCTGCTTCTCTGAAAAATGCTAAGGCATCAACCAATGCTGTCACTGAACTTGGAGAATCAAGTCGGGAAAAACAATTGGAAGGGCCAAGGAATAACAATGAAGATAGAAAGGCTGCGCCCCGACAACGGCGTGAATGGAGAAATATAGAAGATTACACCTTCAATGTTGGTGATACTGAAAGGTGGTTTGATGTTTTGGTCAAGCAAGGAAAAATCACTCCCTGGATACCGAAGAATCCACCTAAACCGGAAGATGAAAAGAAGGAAAATTTTTGTCGATTTCATCAAATGCTTGGCCATCCAACGGTGCTATGTCGAGATGTGATGGAAAAGATCCAAGAGTTGCTGGACAAAGGAGATATAAAGTATAAAGCTGCTAATGCTAATGTGATGACAGTAAGCCACTTATCCTTACCAATGAAGTCTCATAAAGGAAAAGAGAAACAAGGAGAGGAAATGGATGTCCCGATGGCTAATGTTGAAGACACAAAGGTGTCGCCTGCTTCCACTATAGAAGATAAAGGATGTTCTACACCTCTATCAATCCAAAAGTTTGAAGTCCAAGCTAATCAAGGAAAAAGACTTTTCGAAAAAGATGAGCTTGATAAAGAAAAGATGGAAGATCAGCTTGCTGTCAGAACAACTTCAACACAAAAGGAAGTCAAGTCAAAGATCTCAAAAACAAGACTTCGCTTGATGTGCAGCTTTGGCGGAAAGATAGTAATCCAGGGAAGGAAGCAACACTACTTTGGAGGAGACACACGACTGGTTGTACTGGAGCATGATTGTTCTTATTCAAGTCTTGTCGCCCAAATCAGGGGTACATGTTCTACCAGCATCCCTTTGGTGATTAAGTGTCAGCTACCCGGTGAAAGCTTCAATTACCTTATCACAATCGCCAATGATGAAGACTTGGTAAATGTAATCAAAGAACAAGAGGAGTTCAACACAAGTCATGAATCAACATCTCGTCTCCACTTCTTCGTGTCACCAAAGATGTCAAGATCGCAATCCAACCAGACATGGGACAAGAAGTTGGGGGCTTCAATCAAAATCACTGCTGCTAGAAGGTTTAAAAGAGAAGCAGCCAACAACTCAACAAATAGTAGGAGGCATCATAAAAGATCAAGGTCACCTCCATACTATGGGCAGAAGAAGTTTGATGCCCTAAGGAAAAATCCACAAAAAGAAATTTGGATTTGGAGGCCACGAGTGTCGAGTGAGAGAGTCACTCCTCAAGATCAAAATGATGGTCAATGGCCACACTATAACCCACGAGGAGTCACCTTAGGCTAAATTATAAAAAAAAAAAAGAATGAAAAAAGAATGAAAAATGAATAAAAATGTTTTGCCGATTCTTCTTTCTCAGATTGCGAAAAATCGGCAAGGGGGCTGATGTTCGTCCAAATTTTTCACCGCACCCCTCGGCTCAATCATGACGGTTAACCCAGCCAGTCGTGGTTGAACCCGTGGTTATGCCTAATTTAATAGAAATAAGATACGTGAGATTTATTCGGAAGGAGGGAAAGGGGTCCACGAGATTGAAGAAGACGAAGTGGAGAAGACGAAGTCATTGCATTGAGAAGACGAAGTCATTGCATTGAGAAGACGAAGTATTGCATTGAGAAGACGAAGTATTGCATTGGAGAAGACAAAGTCACAAACTTATTGCATTGAGGAAGACGAAGTTGCTGTTCGCTTACTATAAAGAAGGACGCCATTGCAGGTTGAAAGGGGGAGGGACTGGAAAACGGTGTTCCACGCCCAGGCTGGTGCTGCTAGGAGGAGGATGCCCTACTCCTCCATCCTTGCTCGTTGCTGCCATTGGAGAAGAAGCTCCTCCATCCTTGCTTGTTGCTGCTAGGAGGAGGACGCCCTACTCCTCCATCCTTGCTTGTTGCTGCCGTTGCCTCCATCCTTGCTTGTTGCTGCTAGGAGGAAGACGCCCTACTCCTCCATCCTTGCTTGTTGCTGCTAGGAGGAGGACGCCCTACTCCTCCATCCTTGCTTGTTGCTGCTAGGAGGAGGACGCCCTACTCCTCCATCCTTGCTTGTTGCTGCCATTGCCTCCATCCTTGCTTGTTGCTGCCATTGGAGAAGAAGCAAGGGGAAGGAAATGTCATGTTGCTGTCTTGCTAATTAAAGGAGTTGCTGAAATACACCCTGCTGCAACTAAGGACGCCATTGAAGGAGACGCCTTGGAGGAGTTATTGCAATCCAGAGGAGGAAGACAATCTTTCCCTTCTGAAGTTGAAGCAGCATTGCAGTTGCAATTTTCATGCATTCAAGCATGATATGTCTATGGAAATGAATAATTAGGATTGGAAATCGCCATCCCTTGGATACTTGTGACTCTTTAGTCTCATCACGCTGTCTCTTTGCGCGGCAAGGGCGCCTCGGTCCCACCGAACCCTTCCAACCCGACGCGGGAACACTCTAACCCGCACCAGCGGACGAACCCGCGCCCGAACAAATGGGTTATTAAATTATAATCGGGTAAAAGTCACAAGCGTTGAACCTAAATAACCTAATGAAAATAAATAAAGTTCGAAACTTTATTGAGTTGAATAATTTAAAATAATTGTATTAGCCATATCTTTGAATTAGGATAATACAATTTATTTTAAATAATTTAATCGAATGACTTAATTAATTGAAGATTTAAAACTCTAAACTAAATTATCAAGACCGTGGTTAAGTAATTATTGTCTCAAAGGAAAATATACTGATAATAGTAATTAAATATTTGTTTATAAGTTAATAATTATTTTATTATTTGTTAAGTGTTAATTATGATTTAGATAATTAATTCAAAATGTAAAATAAGGTTTAAATGTTTATATCACATGAATAATTTAATATTTAATATTGTCGAATTTTAATAGTGATATATATATATTAGTCATTTAGTTGCATGCATTTCTATTCGAATAAAATTATACTTATGTATAATTTTATGTTCTTGTTTAGATTAGGATCGTTGGTCACAGTTGTAGGTTCACTTACGAACTATCCTGGTCCGTATAATTATTTGAAATGTTGTATTTTTCCTTGTTAGCAGCTTTGGTTGGCCTGAGCCTAGATTCGACCACCATGCACCGAGTGCAACCAAAGTGGAATATACTAATAAGACATATAATTCAAGAATGATAACATATATCAGAATACAAACAAGTGGAATATACTAATAAGTTGATTAATAACGTTCAAGCAATACCACTAATACATAAGTTTTTATGTTCATAAAGCATACTACTAATATAATAATAGTCTCCACAAAGGTCCACTAATAAAATACTAAAGCTAGAGATAAAACTAGAACTAATGATGAGAGTCTCCATCCCATCACTTCTACACTCAAGTACCTGTGTACATGCAAACATGTCCGCTCACTATCTCATACAAGGTATTGAGTCCACTATTTACAACATATATAGTAAACAATAATAGGCAAATAAGATTAATTTTAATTGATTAAACATGATAAAACTCGACTAACCATTGATCAAGAATAACTTAAATAAACATTAATCATGCATAATAATCATTTAACATAAATAAAATAGTTTATGTAACTTGGTCATCCATCTTTGAAACTAAGTCAAATTCGACACCCTTGTGGTTAACTAGTTAATTTGACAGTTTCTAGCTAAGGCTCATGGTAAACCATAATACTAAGTTAATTAAATTTTACTAGAAGACTAGCTAAGTTAAATACCCTTCCAATTAACTTGTTAGTCTTAGTAGATAATTGTGAAAACTACTAAGTCTTTCATCATTATGACTTCTAGAGAGTTGGCTCCTTTCGACTCATGAAAACTAAGTAAATAATGGTTTAGTTCCTTTATCAAGAAACATAGACTAGCTATTATCCTTTTGATCCCTAAGGTCGTGCCTTAATAGCTTAAAATACAAGATGTATAAAAACAACAATAGTAAGTATAGGCTACTGGTAGTGTACATAGGTACATAGACGCCAAGGCGCTTGGCCTTTTCTACTAAGAAGTTTGAGCCTAGGTGTGTTAATGAACTTTGCATCTAAAGTCCTAGGGAATAATGGTAGCTAGCCACAAAACACAAATGGAAAACCAAAAGTGATCGCCAGCACATTTATGACAATGGCCTATGGTATTGGATAATAGTACTTGTTTAAGGTAGATGCACCATACCCTCCGGCATAACATGTTTTTTGAACTAATTAAACTTACATACCTTGGTACATGAAAAAAACTGAAAACTAGTGCTTAGGCACATGCGTTATATAATACATACGACATGTTGAATAATTTGGCCAATTACATAAAACAAAGGATCGTATAACTCCCCAAATAATGTCTAAACATGAACCTGATCAGCTTGCTAACGATCTTCGAGTCTCAACTACCAAATTGCTACTACTCTGGATGATAATTAACAAGTATTGCAATCCAGACTAGTCTACCCATGTTTATATAATATGATATGACATGACATGCATAAAGATTATGATTACGTGCAATACATTACAAACATTAATAAGATGTTAAAATTATCATACAAACATCATAGAATGGTTAATAACCATTATCAACCATTATCATAGCATACATCGATCATCATCGCAGGACCTGAGCACTGCGACATTTAGCCTCAGCTAGAGTCTTTCAATAAGTGAAGGCTACAATGCTCAAACATGAGAGTTATAGTGTCATGGTGTTGCCAACTTGAATCTTTCCTCCGGTGAAGGCCACGACACTAAATGCCCCAGCTTTGGAAGCCGCATCACTGGGTTGCTTCTTCACTTTTGATTTCCAAGCACTGTGATGCTCGTGCTAGGGTTGCTATTCCAAATTTGTTTATCTTTTTCACTAAAGTTCCAATTTTAATCAAACCAAAAAAGAGTTTCATGCTCTCTAAATATAAAACCAAGGGTAGTAGCAGGTTTTTAGTCAAACATGATTTAACTTACTCTTTCCATATTTTTAGTTTAGACAAAAGAATAAAACAACGATGAACATGTTCTATACTCATTCTTTACCAACGACTTAGGACTTTAAAACATAGTTAAATCATTAGAACTACATGTAAAATTTATTTATACTGATTCAAAACAACACTTAACTCCTTAAACATTGTTCTAATGAGTTGTACGAGCATAGAACGTGTAGAAAAGCATGTAGATTACATAGAACATTAAAGAAAACATAGAACAAGGCGATGATGCATGAATCTATATTATTTACATATTTTAGTTGAGATTACTAATCTTTTCTTTAGTGAATAAGCCTAAAACTTCGCACCAAACAACTCCTCGCGCAATTCCCAATAAGTAGATAGAGGTGACACCGAGAGAGCGAAAAGAGACAGAGGGTGGCTTGAGAGAGATGACCGAGAAAGAGAGGTGGCTAGGGCTTGTTGTACAAAAGTGCAAGACTCATCCTCGCCTCCGTATATACTTTAGCTCTTTTACTCGCATTAGAACTTCTTCACTCAATTTTTGCTTCTGCTTCCCTTTAGTTGCCTTTGTTGATTTATTGACCTTTACTAATGTTGGTAGGAAGATCGAAGTGAATATAGTCTCATCCATTTCCTATAACAACGGGGATAATGGTGATCCCTCTAAGTTCTCTTCTTTTGAGTGAACAATCTGTGCAAAGACCTTTTCTTCTTGCCTCTTTTGTTGAAGATTTCCCTCCCTCATTTTTGTTCTATAGTGCTTGGGCTTGAAGTTCTTGTTGCTCTTTAGTGGTTGGTGACTTAGCTGGAATGGAATTGTTTAGTTCCATTCTCTAGACTGCGTTGGATTTGGCGGCCAATTTCTTCTTATGTATCATCCTACACAGGTAATTAATCACTAAACATTGTGAAAATTGTTGGACATCAGAGCATGCATGGATGCAATAATAGAATGTGCTAACAGAATTTGTATAAGCATTATAGGTCTGTGCAATCATTTAAGCACATATATTACGTACAAGTATAAAGACTTGAACTTGCCTATTTTATAGCAGAAATTGACTAATTAACAGAAATTGAGTGTCAAAGATAATTTCTTTTAGATCAATAGGAATCACTCGTGTAGATAAGTGAATAAACAATTATAAAATCCAAAGAAATTGAAATTAATTCAACAATCAGCATAGCTTGGTCAGATCACGCAAAGCTCAGAGCAACTTTTTTCTAATCAACACAAGACATAGATTGTTGAAATTTCTTCATACGCAATCAATTGAGTACAAATCGGTCAGATTGGATACTCTCAACAGGAATAGAATAAGAATTGAGTGAGTATGCTTCATACCTTTGTCGCACGACAAATTGAAAGATAGCGAAGAGCGGCAATGGAATGGGCAAAGGAGGAGGTAAGTAATTTGACCTTGCACTTGACCTTTTTGATTTTACCATTACCTCCATCAGCTCCAGTTTAGCATTTTGGTTCTGGTACTTGGGTTGGACCGGTTCTCTCCTTTGCATTCCTGAAAAATAAGACTTTTTTTCTTACATCATGCATATGGGTTGCCTCCCAGAAAATGCTTGTTTAAAGTCTTAAGCTTGACTTAACCTCTATCATTCTGGTGCTAACAAGAAGGATGGCATTAACCGAGTTACATTTCCACCATGGCAATGTTTGAGTCTTTGACCTCTAATTTTAAATTGAGCACCTGACTTCTCATCCTTAATTTCTACAACTTCATATGGGAATATTAGTATTACAATAAAAGGGCTTGACCATCTAGACTTGGGATTTTTGGAATAAAGTCTAAGTCTAGAAATGCAGAGCAACACTTGATGCTTTGACTCAAAATATCTTGCTAGGATGTTCTTGTCATGCAAAAGCTTGGTCCTTTCCTCATATATTTTTGCATATGCATCTAGTTTGAATTCATCCATTTCATTCAATTCTAACAACCTTCTTTCTTTGCATGCTCTAGCATAAAAATTCAACTTTTAAATTGCCCAATATGTTTTGTATTCTAACTCAAATGGCAAATGACATGCCTTTCAAATACAAGTTGATATGGGGACATTCTAATTGGTGTCTTCAAAGTTATTCTATAAGTCCATAATGTATCATCTAACTTCAAAGAACAATTATTTCTTTATGGACTCACAACTTGTTCTAAGTTTCTCTTGATTTCTTGGTTAGAAATTCTCTTAATTTGTGCATCATCTCTCTTGTTTGTGGATGGTAGGTTGTGGCAACTTTGTGTTTGACTCCATATTTTGTAAGTAGAGTGGTATGAATATAGTGAGTAGAGGAGTACAAAGGGGCATTGCGGACTTCGAACTGTCAGCATTTAGTTGTAATCGTCAATTTTGAATGAAATGTACTGGCGGAAAACTAGGAGTTGGGCTGGAAAACAGAATAAAAGGGGGAGAAACAAACTGTAATTGGCATGACTTGAAGAATTGAATTCTTGATTTTGTTTTTCCATTTATCTTCTTCCTACATTCTAGAAAGATCAACAAGGGAGCAAGGGTTTCATCCCTGTCCCATCCTCCACCATTTCAGTTGCATCCTCCCAACCTCCTTTGTTTCGCAGGCTGGTTATCAAATCCATGGCCCCACCAAAGCAAGGGAACAAGCAGGGAAAAGGGAAGGAGCTCATCGTCAATTTGGGGGAGGAAACTCACACCAATTTGGCATCAGAGCAAGGCGAGGGAGGTATGAATCCATCACCCAACTCGGTTGAATTATCTCACATTAAACAGATTCAGGATCATTTGATTACTGCCGTTGCTGATATTTCTACAAAACTCGAATTGTTATTGCAATCGAGGGTTGAGGATAGGGGGAATCTGGATAATCGTGAGGGAATTGGGACACCTCATATGAGGGTTCCTGTTGTTGGGTTGGATATTGATGATCAATGGCAGGATAGTCGAAGAAACACCCAAAGGGAAGAATAGGCGAGGATGTCGGGAGGAAGGATTCTGCAAGCTAGACCGGGAGGGAATTGCCAACCATGTCTTCAGGGGGAAGGTTTCAGCAAGAAATGCTCAGATCAAGGGTGGAACCTGTTCGTCATAATGTCCAGGGGGGTTTCATCCAATTGCGCAAATTGAGGACTGCTTGAAGGGATCCAAACTAAGTTTCCCTAAATTCGATGGGGCAAAGGATCCCATCTCATGGTTCAGTCGAGCAGAGAAATTTTTCAAGTTGTACAATGTCCATGAAGCATTGCAAGTCGAACTAGCAAGCTTCCACTTGGAGGACGACACCTAGATTTGGTTCGATATGCTACACCAACATCAGGAAATGACTTCTTGGCAGCAGCTGAAAGAGGCCATGAACTTGCAATTTGGACCCTCGGATTATGAAGATTTTTACGGAGATCTCACTCGATTATCTCAGGATTCTTCAGTCCAAGAATACACTGCTCGATTCAATAGATTGGCATCAAGAGCTGGACATATGACCGAAAAATAGAAGATTAGTAGTTACACTTGTGGTCTCAAGTCCCAGCTGCGAATGGAGGTAAAAGCAAGAAAACCAGAGACTTTATTAGATGCACAAGGACTCGCCAGACATTGAGAGCATCATGTGAGCCAGAGATTGCATACATATGGAAGACAAGTGAGAGGGAATTCTCAATACACAGCTGCTCCCTCTCAAAAGGAACACAATTCGGAAAGTAGCAAAGGCGAAGTAGCTATGGATGCAGATTTTCAACCTAAAGAGACAACTACCGGTAGGAAGTTAAGTGTCAAACAGTTGCAAGAAAGGAAAGAAGCAGGGTTATGTTTCAAATGTGATGAGAAATTTTTCCCTAGACACAAATGCAAGAAGCTATTCACCATTGAAGTCATAGGGTAAGAGGATCTTTCAGCACAAGAGGACAGTGCGCAGGAAGGGGATTCAATGACTCCGGCAATTTCTTTTACTGCATTAACTGATGCATCACTTGCTAACACTATGAGGTTGTTGGGGAAAGTGAGAGGACACCAAGTAACAGTGCTAATTGATTCGGGGAGCTCACACAACTTTTTGAATGCAAGTTTGATCCGGAAATTGAAGCTGCCGGTGGAAACAAACAAGAGCATAAACGTTCAGGTTGCTATTGGAGAGAGAATAAATTGTGGGGAACAGTGTAAGAGCGTTGAGTTAGATCTTCCCGGGTATAAGACGGTGACAGATTTCTTCGTCCTTCCGCTGGCAGAATTTGATGTTGTTCTCGGCATCCAATGGTTGAAGACATTGGGATCCATACTATGGAATTTTGAATTCCTAACAATGTCTTTCACTGAAAAAGGCAAAACAATAGAGCTGCATGGACAACTTTTCCCCCTTGGTCAGTTGTGTGATAAGAAGAAGCCATCCCATTCATTCAAAACCCAAAAATAAGGGTTGTTAATGAATTTACAGGTGGTTCACACCCTGCAGCACTTCAAGACGCCATTATCAATCCTACCAAAAGAACAAGTGGACAAGTCGCTACAAGCATTTGAACAAGTTCCACTCCCAGCTCCGGCAATCACTCAATTGTTTTTTCACGAATTTTTCCAGCTTCCTGGCATGCTACTTTCAATCATTTCTGATAAGGAGATAAAACATTATCCTGATTTAAGGAGAACGGTGGTTGCATTCGTTGGTCGATCCTATAGGAGCTCCGAGCAAACATTGCCCTCTGTTCTTGTTATTGTTGTTATTTCTGCATCTTTAACTTCTAAGGCCAGGCTTGGTACTTGTGGCATTCAGCAGATTGGGGGCCACTTGGGATCAAACAGGTGCACGTCTATTGCTGCTGGGATTAATGCATTGGCTTTGAAGCATGGCATTTCGTCGCGCCTTGGCCAACTGTTATTCCTGTACCAATTTCTTACCTTATACTACTCCAATGGCGGATACTTCCTTGTAATTCGTAATCTGTACAACCTTGGGGACAAAGTTCTTGTAAAGGGGAGGGTAATTGGTATGAATATAGTGAGTAGAGGAGTACGAAGGGGCATTGCGGACTTCGAACTGTCAGCATTTAGTTGTAACCGTCAGTTTTGAATGAAATGTACTGGCGGAAAACTAGGAGTTGGGCTGGAAAACAGAATAAAAGGGGAGAAACAAACTATAATTGGCATGACTTGAAGAATTGATTTCTTGATTTTGTTTTTCCATTTATCTTCTTCCTACTTTCTAGAACGATCAACAAGGGAGCAAGGGTTTCATCCCTGTCCCGTCCTCCACCATTTCAGTCGCATCCTCCCAACCTCCTCTGTTTCGCAGGCTGGTCGTCAAATCCATGGCCCCACCGAAGCAAGGGAACAAGCAGGGAAAAGGGAAGGAGCTCATCGTCGATTTGGGGGAGGAAACTCACACCATAGAGCCTTAGAGGCTTTGTTGCAGAAGTGAGATCTCTCATTGTTGATAATAACTCTAAGAGTACCGAATCTTATGAAGATGCTTTTCTTCAAGAATTTTGTAATTACTTTGGCATCATTGGTTGGGAACGTTGCTATTTCAACCCACTTTGAGACATAATCAACTTCAACCAATATGTACTAATTGTGATTAGATGGTACAAAAACCCATGAAATCTATGGCCCACACATCAAAGAGATTCACTTCTAGAATTTCCTTCAAAAGCAACTTCTGTCTTCTGGAAATATTTCGTATCCTTTGGCATATATCACACTGCATGACAAAAGAGTTAGCATCCCTAAATAGAGACAACCAATAGAACCCAAATTGTAATACTTTTATTGCAGTTCTTTCGCATCCAAAATGTCCTCTGTAATATGATGAGTGGCAAAAATAGATGTTTGGTATTTATTCTTCTGTAGCGCATCTCGAAATCATCTGATCACTGCACTGTTTATACAAATATGGGTCATCCCAATAATAATGAGTACCATTAGTCAAAGACTACTTTTTTCTATTATGGAGAAATATTTAAGGGAAAGACTTTGCCAATTAGAAAAATTACATTGTCTGCAAACCAAAGCATGTTTGAGGCACTTACATGAGAAACAATTGGTCATCAAGAAAATTTTCTTGGATTGGTAAAGAATCTACCTCCTTTCCTTCATTCACCAATCAAGACAAGTAGTTAGCCGCTACATTTTTAGATCCCTTTTTATCTCTTATTTCCAAGTCAAACTCTTGCAATAGCAATACCCACTTTATAAGTCTTAGTTTGACATCTTTCTTTTGCAACAAGTATTTTAATGTTGAATGGTCTGTGAGAATAATGACTTTGGCACCTATCAAATAAGATCTAATTTTGTCAACAACCTATACTACAACCACTATCTCTTTCTCCAATGTAGTGTAGTTGACTTGATTTCCTTTCTCTTACTTACATAGTAGATTATGTGAAAGACTTTATTGATGAGCTGGCCTAAGATAGTTCTAACAACATAAGCTCCAATGATCATGTCCAATCAGAGCTTTGTTGGGACGATCACATGGATACACGATCTACTGATGCTCTCAAGGAGAGAGTGACACGACTGGAGGTGTTGGTAGGAGGGCCAACTAATGGTGATGGTAATGCTCACATGGTGTTCGATCGTTTGCAAACCCTAACCGAGGAGGTGGTGAGGGTTGCCAAATAGCCAAAATCCAACAGTGTGCGAGGTGATGATAGGGCTGAGATGATGGAGCATCTCAGGGCAGATTTGGAGGTAGTGCGGGTAGATGTGGCTCTTTTGAAGTGGGCACTACTCAATCAGCCTCAAGACATTGTCGCTGTGTAACACACCAAATCCGGTCCACGCTCGTGAACCTAACCGGCATGTTACAGGCTCCGATTAGGTCGGCTAACCCAAACCCAACTCGTGTGGATCTAATCTCGGCGTCTTAAGATGAAGATACGACTCATCATGAATGGATAAATGCTAAAAATCCTAACATGATACAACATGGATGATGTGCAAGGTAATTCATACAACAATACAATTACGATCAAAATTAGTAAAAATTCTAAAATACAACGAACAGAAGTCTCCCATAAAAGTGCAATTAGGGTCCACCCTGTCAAAATAATATATACAAGTATATATGCATATATATCAATAATTTTATTAACACAATCTAATATACTGTAAACTCATTCTAGAACTAGGGTCTCAACCCACAACACTTCCACTGTGCACTCTATTCATGTTTCACAATCTATCATGTCTTAACATTTAATCATGTCACATCATCATGTCTCAAACAATTAAGCACACCATTCACTATATAATAACATCATAAACACAATATAATCACCCAATCGACTGACATGTGTGCAAGCGACAACAGTGCTCCTCCGTCCAACCTGGCTCCTCCAACTCGTGATTATTACCTACATAAAGTATAAAAACATGTCAGTAACAAGTGTAACTGGTCCGGAAAATAAAATAACTATAACAAGCTGGCTATGAGAGCAAACTCTCATATAAAAGAAAACATCATATACTCCACGTGAACACTCTGAAGGGCACTACGGAGGAGCCACTGGGGTACAAACCCGGTAGCATCCCGAACATACTGATGTGCTGCAAGTACTGTGCTGCTCTCGGCACTTCTTTTCAGTACTTCACGTAAAACTTTATCCTAAGCCCTCTCCTTACCTCCATATTTCTCCTGGCCTTGAGCACGAAGGCTGAGTACTCTCAGGCAGTCGCCTTTAATACCCTTTGAACCACAAGTCTAGACATGTGCTGTACTAAACAGTACCCGTAAACCTCCACGTTCTCCGGGTGTGAGGAACTCAAACGCGGAGTTGTCAGGATCCCTAGGGAATAGAACAGTCTGCTTGTACTAATCATAGCCTGCTTTGACTATCACGGCATCCGCTCATGGTACGTGCAGTCGGTTTCTCAATCTCTCGTCTCACTGAAAACACGAAAACTACATATATATAGGGCTCTGATATACGAAACAACTTATGAAGAAAAATCTGCATGTAAAGAAAATATACGAAAACATACCTGCCAACTGGACTCAGAGAAGTCTTTGAACACGCATCACCTATAAAAGTATCATACATCTTAATCGGCCAAGAGTGGCTCTGATACCAATTGTGTAACACCCCAAATCCGGTCCACGCTCGTGAACGGAACCGGCATGTTACAGGCCCCGATTAGGTCGGCTAACCCGAACCCAACTCGTGCGGATCTAATCTCGGCATCTTAAGATGAAGATACGACTCGTCATGCATGGATAAATGCTAAAAATCCTAACATGATACTACATGGATGATGTGCAAGGTAATTCATACAACAATACAATTACGATCAAAATTAGTAAAAATTCTAAAGTACAACGGACATAAGTCTCCCATAAAAGTGCAATTAGGGTCCACCCTGTCAAAATAATATATACAAGTATATATGCATATATATCAACAATTTTATTAACACAATCTAATATACTGTAAACTCATTCTAGAACTGGGGTCTCAACCCACAACACTTCCACTGTGCACTCTATTCATGTTTCACAATCTATCATGTCTTAACATTTAATCATGTCACATCATCATGTCTCAAACAATTAAGCACACCATTCACTATATAATAACATCATAAACACAATATAATCACCCAATCGACTGACATGTGTGCAAGCGACAACAGTGCTCCTCCGTCCAACCTGGCTCCTCCAACTCGTGATTATTACCTACATAAAGTATAAAAACACGTCAGTAACAAGTGTTACTGGTCCGGAAAATAAAATAACTATAACAAGCTGGCTATGAGAGCAAACTCTCATATGAAAGAAAACATCATATACTCCACGTGAACACTCTGAAGGGCACTACTGAGGAGCCACTGGGCTGCAGACCTGGTAGCATCCCGAACTTACTGATCTGCTGCTGGTACTGTGCCGCTCTCGGCACTTCTTTTTCAGTACTTCACGTAAAACTTTATCCTAAGCCCTCTCCTTACCTCCATATTTCTCCTGGCCTTGAGCACGAAGGCCGAGTACTCTCAGGCAGTCGCCTTTAATACCCTTTGAACCACAAGTCCAGACATGCGCTGTACTAAACAGTACGCGTAAACCTCCACGTTCTTCGGGTGTGAGGAACTCAAACGCGAAGTTGTCAGGATCCCTCGGGAATGGAACAGTCCGCTGGCACTAATCCAAAGCCCGCTTTGACTATCACGGCATCCGCTTATGGTACGTACAGTCGGTTTCTCCATCTCTCGTCTCACTGAAAACGCAAAAACTACATATAGGGCTGGGTAGGGATTTATATAATAGGCCCGAAGGCAACTTGTGGTGGATCTTGTTTTCGAAATCATCCTCGAGGGATCTCATCCTCGAGGGGTTATTAATCCGAAAATCTGTTCGGCTAGATGGCCCGAGTCAAGTGGGATCCAATAAAACGCCACTTAACCCGTCCTGCAAATAATAAGATAAACATACAATAGAAAGACGTAAAACAGAGTCGAGTCCTAAATGGACCTAGTAAAAGCTCCAAGCGTGTCATCGCGCCTAGACGGCGAGCTTCTACTTTGTACCTACACATCAAAACTAAATACTAACGCCCGCTAACTAAATGATGCATCAAACTCGTCATATAATCAACACACTCACATAATCAAACCACATCCATCAACAGTAAAATAATCATAAATATGACAGTAATTCTAACTCATCCTATTCATACCAATTTTATTGTGCTTTTCTAAGTTACATCGTGGTCACTTATCATGTTCCGACTTGATCTACCTCATTAGATCACTTACTCTTCATTCACACTTAATCTCATCATGCAACTCATCGTTTCATCCATAATTAAGCATTAATCACATCAATAAACCAACCCTAGCATGCTGTGCTAACAATCATCAAGTTTAAATTATAAATTCAGAGGTAATTATACCTCACGTCTTCGGCAATCGGCGACGGCTAGGGTTCCGTCGCGCATCTCAGAGCTCGATTCGGCGCTCATCGGCGTCCGACATTCGATCGGGATCGAGTGGATGAACTCCTCGGAAGATCCGGCGAATTCTAGCAAATCCGGTTTTCCAATAGGTTCTAGCGGTTTTCCGGCAGCTTCAATGGTTTTCCGGCGGGTCTCCGACGATTTTCCGGCGATAATCACCGGCGGCGTCTACTGACTGGATGGGGGTCATATTGGGTATCATTGGAACCGGCTCGGCGAGCCCGACACATCCACGACGTCGACGTGGTTGGCCGAGGTGGTGGCTTGCCGGAAAATGGCTAAAACAGGGCCTGCGGCAATGGGTAGCTAGATTCGGCTGGCTTGGGCGGCGATGGCCTCCGCTCCAGTCCGGGAAGGTCGCTAGGCGGTCGATGGTGCTGAGGCGACCACCTGATCGTGGCGGCGACGGTCGCCGGAGGCGGAATCGGCTATACGACCGAAATGTAGCCGCGGCGCTAGGGGAGGCGATTCCGGCATCGCGGCGGCCTGGCAATGGCCAGGGCTGGTCGGGGCGGTACAGCAACGCCGTGGCGGGGCTCGGCAGCGTCGATCGACGATCGGGCGGCGTCGACAGCGGCGGTGGCGACGCTAGCACAGGGGCGGCGTCGGGGCAAGGGTTTTGGGAAGAAGATGTCGGGAGGGGAGAAATAACTAGGGTGGCAATTTCGTAAATAAGACTTGACTCGTCTCCGGCTCGAATCAAGTATACTAACTAAGTCGTATTAAATCCTAAAAAATTCATAAAAATGGGGAAAAATCCCGTAAAATCAAACAAACACCACGACATTATAATGATATGCTCTATGATTAACAACCCACCCAAACTGCCCGTAACGCGTCCTAACGCGGTAAACGACCTAAAACTAATTCTACGATCCACTATATATATATATATATAAAAAATGACTGGCATACTCACATATATCTGATAACTCATTATGTTCTACTGTGTTCATGACGTTATCATCATATACTTGGGTACGCATGACCCTCATAGCTCATACACACGACTGGCGTCGGCTCAGTACACGTGTTCTGAAACTGACTCGACTCAAAAATAACGGTCGAACCGACCGGTTCTGAATATAAAACCCCGACTCGAATCGTGGGTTTTACAAGCTTCCCTCCTTATAAAAATTTTGTCCTTGAAATTTCAACTCAAGGAGGTTCTACTGAACTAATACCCAGAAGCTAGATACACACCAGTTGTATCCTCTACTCTTCGATAGCCATGTACCTCCTCACTTCCTGTAGCTGTGACGTCATGGCAGGTTCTGCTTGTGATGCTGTCAATATCAATGTTCTGTTTCTAAGCTATCTGTGCCTGTTTTGACATGACTATCACCATTCTCTTCTGTTCTGATCCCTACTACTGTCTGTGCTTGTTCTGACATGACCATCATCATGCTCTTCTATTCTGATCCCTATTGCTAACTCGGCGGGAAAACCTAGGTCACCCCTAAGGGCCTATGGGGTTGGTCAAGCAGATACTCTAGAGTATCACAAGGTTCTAATATGAGCTATGTCTGGGAAAACTACATCGAGCGTAAGACCTACCTGCTAGCATCTACCCATGCCCTTGAACCTCATCTATGTGAAAAGTCAACTACATGTACTCTCAGGAAACTCCATTCTATGTCCTACAACCATCCTAAAGTGTGCTATGAGTCTCCTGCTGGGTACGGGTGCATAGGCTAATGAGCTGCACGGCTCACTATCACCAGTCTAGATCCAACTCTCAGGTGTCCCCATATAAAGAACTGGACCGCTCACTGGGTCCTAGTTGACTCGGTCCTGAGTCAAGTATCTCACTCTGTTCTATAAGAGAACAAGGATAGCTGCTATGACTCTACTGTATACTACGGCTTAGGTGACTATCTATATAACCACTAACTACTGCTGAAAGGAAGTGAGAACACCTGTACATACACAGTGTGCTTTGAGGAGTATGATAACATACTCTGCATGGTCTGTAGAGCCTGCATCTGGTCTGTGGCATGTGCTCTAGTCAATGTATACTCATCTCAATCATCTGGATAAACTGATGGTAGAACGGATACATACAAAGGGGTGAGTGGAAATTCTCAATTGAAAACTCCACTCTGTCTAACATCTCTGGGTTATAGGGAAGAAGGCTGAGTCTCATAGAAATATGGTCACACTGCTCAAGAACTCTCACTAGGTGATATCTCATCCTTACATGTGGCATCTGACACTAGGTAAATGAGGGAATCCACTAGGTTAAGAAGAAAAACTTGCTACATAGGTATGTCACTCTGGTCTATAGTAAGGTCAAGGTGTCATGCTAGTGGCAAGGGAGATGGAATCCCTATGTAGCGTATTCGGTAGCAAAAATATTGGTAAGTCTATGGACTTGTCTCTAAGATCACTATCATTCACTATGCCACACGTGATCAGGCTGTGGAACAGTCAATCAATGACGAATCTCAGAAACGGCTCCTAAGTGGCTCTAGTTCAATCAGCTAACAGTAGGCACATGTTTCTCGATACTGTACTAGTCACGCACTTCTAAACGGGCGGGGTTCAAACGACCCAAAGAACCACTATTTCCCCTCAAGTCTACGGGGACTCATAGTGAGGCTTGACACGTGTCTCGTCCGCTCTTCAGTGGTGTGTGACCTGCCGTCCCGTATCGATTTGTAGTACTAATCTTGACTCACATGACTACAATCGTTGTGGTAGACTCTCAAGCAAGGCTATTAATGAAGATGAGCATACACTGGTATCACTCTCTAGTCAGCATGGCCTGGGGTGAAATCCTCATCAAAAGATCGGTCTGCAACATCTACCTGCAGTGTAAACCCTAATCAGTACCATAAAAGTACCTCTATACCCAGTGTAACGACCCGCCATTTTACACAATAATATTGTGGGCCTAGCTGGCTAGGTGTTACCAATATGAAACTACTAAATGCCGAGTATAATAATTAAAACAAGTATAAAATAAAGGTTCAACACTTCTTTATTTAATTAATTACCGTTTATCCCGATCGAAATTTATTAATTTCATGTAATAATTTATAAATTTATTATTTTGACCACTTAACTCATATCTCTTTTAAATTATTTATTTTAATGATTTGAATACAAGTTGGTATTATTATTATGATTTTTAACTCAACCCATATCGAGTCAACCAGAAATTACCAAACTGCCATTTTCTTCTTCTTCTTCTTCTTCTTCTTCCGTCACCCTCCTTCTCTTCACCAAAACCAGCACCAACCAGACCTTGGCACCACTTAGATCACGCCCTTCTTCTTCTTCCCTATGCAACCTAGCTAAACAACCATCCAAACATCCTAATCCAGCATCAACAACAAATTAAAACCACCCAAGATGAAGCCTAACGTCCACGTTTTACAGCAGCTATCCTAGGCGACGTTCCTGCACCAAAACCCAGCCTTGGCGTCCTCTTCTTCAACCCAAAACCAATTCACTTCCTTCCCTAACTGCTTCCCTTTCCTAGCAATCCAATTGGAAGCCTAAAGCTTGTGCCTTTCAACAACTAACCACGTCCAACTAAGTTCTGCACCAACGAACCAGCAGCCATGGCGACCTTCCTGCTGCTATGGCGACTCAAACGTGGCCAGCAGCACCGCCCAAAGCGTCCCCTTCTTCCCGCACAACAACCCAACGCCCAAAAGAAGTGAAACACTACCTTGCTGCGTGGTATATGCAACTGGTTGTGACACAATCGCCATGGTGCCGCTGCTGCAATTCAGCAGAACGTGCTACCATCCTTGGCTATAAATTCTATGAAATCTACCCTTTTTCTTGTTGATTTCAAGTCATAGTTTCCATGATTATCTTGTATTATAATGTTTGATCATATGTATGCATGCAAACTTTGAAGAAGAGAGGAAGAAACTTACTAAAACAATGGGGAAGCCGGCGTTTGTCCAAGGAGCTTATGTGCATGACGCCCCCTCCCTCCTCCTTATAAAATGAAAGAAGGCTTAGGGTTTATGAAAACACACTTCGTTGCCGGGTAAATGGGTAAGTGATACGGTTCACTTTACCATTTCACTTAACCTCTTAAACGGGTACATGGTATGGTTCAGTTAAATGGTTAGATGGTATGGTTTACTTAACCGGATAAAAATACTTAACCGGTTAACTAATACTTTCCACTTGACCGGGTAATTGATAATTAACCGGGTAGCGGGTAAATAATTTAAATAAATTCATGGATACCAATGTTCGATCCCACCGCGTCGAATGTATATATATATATATATTATTTATTTATTTATTTATTTTTTCCAGGTCTTTACAATCTCCCCAACTTAGAAATATTTCGTCCCTGAAATATGATAGTATTCCCAAGGACATCCATCTTCGGTATAAGTTCATGTTACTACAATTAATCAGATTTTATGCTACAAACAGGTTCGGATATTTTGTGGCCATTTCTTGTTCAGTCTCCCAAGTCGCTTCTTCCGATCCCTGATTTCTCCATAATACCTTTACCAAAGGGATCTCCTTGCTACGGAGTGTCTTTGTTTCCCTCGCCAAGATGCGAATTGGTTTTTCCTCATAGGTTAAATCCGATTGTAGCTCTAAATCTGCAACATTTGTGATAATGTGATTCTCATCTCGTACATATTTCTTTAGCATTGACACATGAAAGACATTGTGTACACCATCAAGGCTTGGTGGTAATGCTAATCTATATGCACAACTTCCGATTCGATCCAAAATTGGAAATGGTCCTATGAATCGTGGCTTCAACTTCCCTGATGTTTTAAATCTGATCACTCCCTTTTAGGTGAGGCCTTAAGGTAGACGAACTCCCCAACTTGGAATTCTAAGTCCTTCCTTCGAGTATCAGCATAACTTTTCTGCCGATCCTGAGCTGCCTTAAGCCTTTGCTGGATGAGTTGTACTTTTTCAGCTGCTTCTCTCACCATCTCTGGCCCGACTATAACCATCTCTGTAGACTCCAACCAGCATGATGGAGATCGACAAGGCCTACCGTATAAGGCTTCAAACGGTGCCATTCCTATACTGGCTTGGTAAGAATTATTATAGGTGAATTCAGCCAAGGCTAAGTGTTTCTCCCAATCTCCTCCCCAGTCGAGGATGCAAGCTCTCAACAAATCCTCCAAGGTTTGATTGGTCCTCTCACTCTGACCATCAGTTTGGGGGTGATATGCTGTACTTAACTTGATTTGGGTCCCCATAGCTTTTTGGAAAACTTCCCAAAAATGTGACGTGAATAGGGGATCTCTGTCAGAGACTATCTCCTTTGGAATTCCATGCAGCCTGACAATGTTATTTATATACAGTTCTGCTAAGTATTCCGCCGTCCTTGTTGATTTTGTGGGGATAAAATGAGCTGCCTTAGTCAAACGGTCCACAACTACCCATATAGAGTCATGTCTCTTCAAAGTTCTTGGGAGTTTAGTAATAAAATCACATGTGACACGCTCCCATTTCCAAGTAGGTATCTCCAAAGGTTGTAATAATCCACCGGGTAGTTGATGTTGGGCTTTGATCAATTGGCACGTCTGACACTTGGAAACAAAATCCACCACATCCCTCTTCATTCCAACCCACCAGTAGGTTCGTTTCAAGTCCTGGTACATCTTTGTAACACCAGGGTGTATTGAGAACCTTGAACGATGAGCTTCTTCCAGAATATCTCGTTTTAATGCATCATTGTTGGGTACACACAATCTCCCTCTAAATCTGATTACACTATTGGAATCTGCTACAATGTTGGGAGTTTTGTCCAACATTTCATTCAGCTTCTCATCTTCCATTTGTGTTAGCTTAACTCGGTCCACCAATTCATTGGAGATAACCAGGTTTGCTAGTAGTCCTGTTATTCGTTCCACCGGGTTAATAGCTACCACCTCAGCTGACATAGCCCAAAGTCTAGCTAGTTGTTGACCCTTGTCCATCTTGCCCTTCCGACTCAACGCGTCGGCTACAACGTTTGCTTTTCCCGGGTGGTATAAAATTTGGAAATCATAGTCCTTCAAGTATTCCATCCACCGTCTCTGTCGAAGGTTAAGGTCATTCTGGGTGAAGATATACTTCAAACTTTGATGGTCAGTGAAAACTTCGAACTGGGCTCCATACAAGTAATGCCTCCAAATCTTTAGGGCGAAAACTACTGCTGCCAGTTCCAAGTCATGGGTCGCATAATTTTGCTCGTGAATCTTCAATTGGCGAGATGCGTAAGCCACCACCTTACCATCTTGCATAAGGACGCATCCTAAACCCAACCGAGACGCATCACTGAAGACTACGAATCCTTCATTACCCTTTGGTAGGGTCAAGACTGGTGCAGTTGTTAGACTCTTCTTTAGAGACTGGAAACTCTCCTCACACTTACTACTCCATTCAAACCTAACCCCCTTCCGTGTAAGTTTAGTCATTGGCGATGCCACCAAGGAGAAATCTTTAATGAACTTCCGATAGTAACCTGCTAGTCCAAGGAAACTTCGGATATCTGTGACTGACTTGGGTTGTGGCCAATCAGTAACTGCTCTCACTTTTGATGGATCCACTGCGACTCCCGCCTTTGAGACAACATGTCCGAGGAAGTTCACCTCCTTCAGCCAGAAGTCACACTTTGATAATTTGGCGAACAGTTGATTCTCTCTCAAAACTTGAAGAGCAATGGACAAGTGTTTCTCATGGTCCTCCTCATTATTTGAATAGACCAGAATGTCGTCCACAAACACAATAATAAACTTATCCAAGTATTCGTGGAACACCGTGTTCATAAGTGACATAAAGGCCGCTGGTGCATTTGTCAGACCAAAAGGCATAACCAGAAACTCATAATGTCCATAGCGAGTTCGGAAAGCCGTTTTCTGTATGTCAGATTCCTTCACCCGCAGTTGATGATATCCGGACCGCAAGTCTATTTTTGAGAATATTCCGGCTGTTTTCAACTGATCAAATAAATCATCAATCCTCGGTAAGGGGTACCGATTCTTGACTGTCACTTGATTGAGCTGGCGATAGTCAACACACAATCGAAGTGAGCCATCCTTCTTCTTTACAAAAAGAACAGGGGCTCCCCAGGGTGAAGTACTTGGTCTTATGAAGCCTGCCTGCAACAACTCTTCTAATTGACTCTTTAACTCCTTGAGTTCCGCTGGAGCCATGCGGTATGGTGCTTTAGAAATTGGTGATACTCCCGGTGCTAGGTCAATGACAAACTCCACTGCCCGCTTAGGAGGTAACCCTGGAAGTTCATCTGGGAATACACATATTCCCGGACCGAATCCTCCCCTGAACCAAATTAGCGAATACTAGTGCTTTCTTCTGGACAACGGGCTGGAAAATATTGTCCATTGAAAGCTGCCACAAATTCCGCCCACGTGATGGAAGAAATCTCACGTCGATGGAATGTGGTCTTCTTTCCATGGATTTTCACCAATAGGATGCTTCCTCCTGAAGCATGCATATCGCCAACCTCACTTGATGGCGATGAGACACAGAGAGAGCTCTAAATGCTTTCTCAATAATGTCCAACCAGCTCTCCGCCTTCATTGGATCAGTTCCCCCAATGAATACCTCAGCTCCGTTCTTCCGGAATTTTTCTACAGTGTATCGATCACTGTCATCCCCATCTGGCAGTACCACTTGTCGGACTACCGGTGGCACCGGGTTTGGAAGTTCTCCTCGCTCGCCCGGGTCAGCCATTCCTACCCGCTCTTGGGCACTCCCCTCATTCCCATTTGGGACGTTACTAGGACCCGCAGCCGAATTTGGAGCTCCATTCCCCATTACCAATCCCGGTAACCTCTGCACCATGTTCTGAACCACAGAACTAGTATTTTCTGAAGCCTGCGCTAGTCCCTGTATGGCCGTCAAAATTTGGCCTAACACACTCTCCATGTTTGTGTTCGACTGCGCAGCTTGGCTCGACTTCCTTCGGGTGCCTGCCATCTAAAATTTATTCGTTACGTTAAAAAATTTTTTTTCCTAATGACGGAGAAAGATAGATATTGGACTCTTCAACAAGGTACTTGAGTCATAAATGTGAGCTTTTGGGAAACCGTGCTCTGATACCACCTGTAACGACCCGCCATTTTTCACAATAATATTGTGGGCCTAGCTGGCTAGGTGTTACCAATATGAAACTACTAAATGCCGAGTATAATAATTAAAACAAGTATAAAACAAAGGTTCAACACTTCTTTATTTAATTAATTACCGTTTATCCCGATCGAAATTTATTAATTTCATGTAATAATTTATAAATTTATTATTTTGACCACTTAACTCATATCTCTTTTAAATTATTTATTTTAATGATTTGAATACAAGTTGGTATTATTATTATGATTTTTAACTCAACCCATATCGAGTCAACCAGAAATTACCAAACTGCCATTTTCTTCTTCTTCTTCTTCTTCTTCCCGTCACCCTCCTTCTCTTCACCAAAACCAGCACCAACCAGACCTTGGCACCACTTAGATCACGCCCTTCTTCTTCTTCCCTATGCAACCTAGCTAAACAACCATCCAAACATCCTAATCCAGCATCAACAACAAATTAAAACCACCCAAGATGAAGCCTAACGTCCACGTTTTACAGCAGCTATCCTAGGCGACGTTCCTGCACCAAAACCCAGCCTTGGCGTCCTCTTCTTCAACCCAAAACCAATTCACTTCCTTCCCTAACTGCTTCCCTTTCCTAGCAATCCAATTGGAAGCCTAAAGCTTGTGCCTTTCAACAACTAACCACGTCCAACTAAGTTCTGCACCAACGAACCAGCAGCCATGGCGACCTTCCTGCTGCTATGGCGACTCAAACGTGGCCAGCAGCACCGCCCAAAGCGTCCCCTTCTTCCCGCACAACAACCCAACGCCCAAAAGAAGTGAAACACTACCTTGCTGCGTGGTATATGCAACTGGTTGTGACACAATCGCCATGGTGCCGCTGCTGCAATTCAGCAGAACGTGCTACCATCCTTGGCTATAAATTCTATGAAATCTACCCTTTTTCTTGTTGATTTCAAGTCATAGTTTCCATGATTATCTTGTATTATAATGTTTGATCATATGTATGCATGCAAACTTTGAAGAAGAGAGGAAGAAACTTACTAAAACAATGGGGAAGCCGGCGTTTGTCCAAGGAGCTTATGTGCATGACGCCCCCTCCCTCCTCCTTATAAAATGAAAGAAGGCTTAGGGTTTATGAAAACACACTTCGTTGCCGGGTAAATGGGTAAGTGATACGGTTCACTTTACCATTTCACTTAACCTCTTAAACGGGTACATGGTATGGTTCAGTTAAATGGTTAGATGGTATGGTTTACTTAACCGGATAAAAATACTTAACCGGTTAACTAATACTTTCCACTTGACCGGGTAATTGATAATTAACCGGGTAGCGGGTAAATAATTTAAATAAATTCATGGATACCAATGTTCGATCCCACCGCGTCGAATGTATATATATATATATATATATATATTTATTTATTTATTTATTTTTTCCAGGTCTTTACACCAGGGCAAGGCTCAATCCTATGTCTCAAGGTGAGAACCTAATCGTGATGGT
>JAURVB010012225.1:0-10966 GCA_033002965.1 Piper betle | reverse complement strand
ATTACATGAATGACATGCTGTAAAACCCGCGACTCGAGTCAGGGTTTTATAGTCGTTAGCCGGTCGGTTTGACCGTAGTTTGAGTCGGTTCAGCTTTCAGAACACGTGTGCGGGGCCGAGGCCGACCGTGCGCACGTGCTATGAGGGTTTATGTATACCCAAGTATCGATGATAGCGTCAGATACGCATCAGCAGACTGAGTTATCAGTAGATATGAGAGTATACAGTTGATGATTTTATTTTATTTTTATGTTGTGGCCGTAGAATTAGTTTAGGCCGAATAACGCATTAGGACGCGTTAGATGGTATTCGGGTGGGTTATTAGTTATACGACATGTCATTTGGATGTTGTGATATTTTGTTTGATTTTATGGGATTTTTCCCAATTTTTCTAGATTTTTCTGGGATTTATTCCGAGTCCGTTATCATTCTTGACTCGAGCCCGTGTCGAGTCAAGTTTTATTTACAACTTTGCCATCGCCCTATACACCTCATCTTCCTCCCCAAACCCCGACGCTTTTCACCACCGCCGCCGCCCTTGGGATTTTGCCGCCGCCACCGACGCCGGACCGCCGCCGATCGACGCCGCCCAGCCGGTCGTGTCGTCGCCTTGCCGCCTCGACCACGCCCGGCCACCGTCCGGCCGTCGCAGCGCCGGAAATCGCCCTCGATTTCCCGCCGATCCCGACGCGATTTCGCCGCCGTCTGCGCCGGACCGCCGCCGCCGTGACGTCGGAGCTCCTCCCCTCGACCTCCCCTACCTTTCCCCTCTGATTAGCGCCGCCGTCGAGGGTCGGCCGTGGGTCTGATCGGAGCGGCCGACCGCCCCGACCGCACTCGACGCCGCCGTTGGTGGCCATCGCCGCCGCGGCTGCCCTCGTCGTCACCGCCATTGGGTTCAGCTCACCGAGGCGGTGCTAACCCCTACCTCCGATTGCCTCGCCGGAGCAGTCACCGGAAAACCACCGGAGCTGCCGGAAACCGCCGGCATAGTCGCCGGAAAACCGCCGCCTTCGTCCGTCGGCACCGATTTCAGCGCCGATCGCGAGGTGGTTCTTCCTTCTTTTTTTAGAATTATTACATAAATGTTGTGGTCATAGTAGCATATTAGAATTAATTGTATTAACTTCATGATTTTAGTTTAATTAATCGTGATTATGATAAACATGTGATGATTAGTGTGAATTGTGTTGTATGATGTGAATGCTTAGTAATGAAATTGTTAGTAAACCATTGAATAGTTAATTAAATGCTTGTTAACTAGTTAATTCATGAATATGTATGAATTAGGTTTTGCATGCTAACATTATGAAATTGTTAGTAAACTATTGTATAGTTAATTAAATGCTTGTTAACTAGTTAATTGATGAATATGTATGAATTAGGTTTTTGCATGCTAACATTATGAAATTGTTAGTAAACTATTGTATAGTTAATTAAATGCTTGTTAACTAGTTAATTTATGAATATGTATGAATTAGGTTTTGCATGCTAACATTAAGTTAAACAGATTAAATTGATTAAACCATTGTCACCTAATTAGAATAGGTATGCTTTGAAATTGGAATTAAAAGTGCTAGGTAATAAGTAACATATGAAATGATAAAATTATTAACTTGCTTGACAATTAGAGACATAGGGTAATTGTCGAGATGATTGTCATGTTTGATTAGATGATTGTATGCATGTGGATATATTAGTTATATAGGTGTGCATCATATATGTATGGGCGTTAGTAATTAGTTATGTTCATGTAGGTTCGTTGCAGGAGCTCGCCGTCTAGGCACGAGACTGCGCTTGGAGCTTCTGACAGGTCCGTTAGGACACGCTTCTCAGGTTTTATCGCTCCATTCTATCGGTGATTTGATTTATTGATCGTAGGACGTGTCAGGTGGATGATTTATTGGACCCCACCTAACACGGGTCACCTGGTCGATGTTTTTCGGAATTAATAACCCTCGAGGATGAGATCCCTCGAGTTTGTTTTCGAAAATAAGATCCACCTCAAGTTGCCTTCGGGCCTATTATAATAAATCCCGACCCAGCCCTATAAATAGTTTTATCGAGTTTTCAGTGAGACAAGAGAAGATTGTAAAACCCACGATTCGAGTTAGGGTTTTATATTCAGAACCGGTCGGGTCGACCATTATTTTTCGAGTTGAGTCAGTTTCAGGACACGCGTACCGAGCCGACGCCGGTCACGTGTATGAGCTATGAGGGTCATGCGTACCCAAGTATATGATGATAACGTCATGAACACAGCAGAACAGAATGAGTTATCAGAATATATGAGAGTATGCCAGTGATTTTTTTTATTTTTATATATAGTGGATCGTAGAATTAGTTTTAGGCCGTTTACCGCGTTAGGACGCGTTACGGGCATTTTGGGTGGGTTGATAGTTCTAGAGCATATCATTATGATTTTTTTGTGTTGTTTGATTTTATAGGATTTTTCCCAAATTTTTTGGAATTTTTTTTATGACTTAAATATTATTTTGACTCGAGTCGGAGACGAGTCAAGTAATATTTACGAGTTTGCCACCACACACACCCCCGACCATTGCTTTTCTTCCCGAAACCCTTACCTCGACGCGCCGCCACTGCGCGTCGCCGCCGCCGCCGCTGCCGCCGCCGCCCGGCAGTCGATGGTCGCCGCCTAGCCCGACGACGGCGTCGCCGTGCCGCCCCGACCAGCCCCGGCCACCATGTGGCCGCCGCGACGCCGGAACGCCTCGCCAATTGCCGCGCCGCGTTCCGTTTTCGTCGGCGATTGCGCCGCCGGCGATCGTCGCCGCCATGATCAGGAGGTCGGCTCAGCACCCTCAGCCCTCCAGCGACCCTCCCCGACCGGCACGGAGGCCAGCGCCGCCCAGGGCGGCCGGATCGAGCCACCCATCGCCGCCGGCTCTGTTTTAGCCTTTTTCCGGCGAGCCACCGCCTCGGCCGACCGCGTCGACCTCATAGATGAGTCGGGCTCGCCGAGCCGGTTCCAATGGTACCCTATATGACCCCTATCCAGCTAGTAGACGCCGATGGCGATTGTCGCCGGAAAACCACCGGAAGTCGCCGGAAAACCGCCATTAGCTGCCGGAAAACCGCCGGAAAATCGGAATTTCTGGAATTCGCCGGAATTCACCGGATCTTCCGCGGGGCTCACCCAGTGGAGCCCGATCGAGCTTCGGACGCCGATGAGCGCCGAATTTGAGCTCCGAGACGCGCGACGGAACCCTAGCCGTCGCCGATTGCCGACGACGTGAGGTATAATTACCTCCGATTGATTTATTTAAAATTGATGATAATTGTTAGCATAGCATGCTAGGGTTGATTAATTATCATGATGAATGTTAGATTATGAATGAAGTTACATGATGTGATTGATAGTTCATGGAGGTTAAGTGATCTAATGAAGTAAGTAAGTTGAGCATGCTAATCGAGTAATGTAACTTAGGAAAAATACAATAAAATTGGTAGGAATAGGATGAGTTAGAATTATTTTCATATTATGATTATTGATTGTGGTTGATGTTTGTATTGTGGTGTGATGGTCATGTCGGATTTGATGCATCATTTAGTTAGCGGGCGTTAGTATTTAGTTTTGATGTGTAGGTACGGAGTAGGAGCTCGCCGCCTAGGCGCGATGACACGCTTGGAGCTTCTACCAGGTCCGTTTAGGACTCGTCTTGTTTTACGCTCTTCCATTGTATGTTTATTTTATTATTGCAGGGCGGGTTAAGTGGCGTTTTATCGGATCCCACTTAACTCGGGCCATTTAATCGAATATTTCCGGATTAATAACCCCTCGAGGATGAGATCCCTCGAGGATGATTTCGAAAACAAGATCCACCACAAGTTGCCTTCGGGCCTATTATATGAATCCCTTCCCAGGCCTATATATATAGTTTTATCGAGTTTTCAGTGAGACGAGAGATGGAGAAACCGACTGCACGTACCATGCAGAGGATGCCGTGACAGTCAAAGCGGGCTCTGGATTAGTGCCAGCGGACTGTTCCATTCCCGAGGGATCCTGACAACTCCGCGTTTGAGTTCCTCACACCCGGAGAACGTGGAGGTTTACGGGTACTGTTTAGTACAGCGCATGTCCGGACTTGTGGTTCAAAGGGTACTAAAGGCGACTGCCTGAGAGTACTCGGCCTTCGTGCTCAAGGCCAGGAGAGATATGGAGGTACGGAGAGGGCTTAGGATAAAGTTTCATGAGAAGTACTGAAAAAGAAGTGCTGAGAGTAGCACAGTACCAGCAGCAGAGCAGTAAGTTCGGGATGCTACCGGGTCTGCAGCCCAGTGGCTCCTCAGTAGTGCCCTTCAGAGTGTTCTTGAGGAAGTATATGGTTTTCTTTCAGATGAGAGTTTGCTCTCATAGCCAGTTTGTTATAGTTATTTTATTTTCCGGACCAGTAACGCTTGTTACTGACGTGTTTCTTATACTATATGTAGGTGATAAGCACGAGATGGATGAGCCAGCTTGGACGGAGGAGCAATGAGGTCTTGTGCACACACATGTTAGATTTTTGAATGTTTAATATTTGTGATTATTATGTTATTATATTGTGAATGACATGATTAAATGTTGAGCAGATGATGTGACATGATAAATGTTAAGACATGATAGAATGTGAACATGATCAGAGTAGCGCAGCGGAAGCGTGATGGGTTGAGACCCAAGCTTCAGAATGAGTGTATAATAGATTAGATTCTGTGTGAATGAAATTATTGATACATGGTGATATATATTTATATATATGTATATTTGACAGGGTGGCCCCTAATTGCATTTTTAGGGGAAATTCTGTCCGTTTTATTTCAAAATTTTTATTAATTTTGATCGTAATTGTGTTGGTGTGAAATTTAATTTGCATGTCATTCATGTAGTACCATGTTAGGGTTTTGTGCATTCATCCATGCATGACAAGTCGTATCTTCATCTTAAGACGCCGAGATTGGATCCGCACGAGTTAGGTTCGGGTTAGCCGACCTAACCGGGGCCTGTAACATGCCGGTTCGGTTCACGAGCGTGAACCGGATTTGGGGTGTTACAAGATGAGTCGACTGCACGTACCATGAGCGGATGCCGTGCCAGTCAAAGCGGGCTCTGGATTAGTGCCAGCGGACTGTTCCATTCCCGAGGGATCCTGACAACTCCGCGTTTGAGTTCCTCACACCCGGAGGACGTGGAGGTTTACGGGTACTGTTTAGTACAGCGCATGTCCGGACTTGTGGTTCAAAGGGTACTAAAGGCGACTGCCTGAGAGTGCTCGGTCTACGTGCTCAAGGCCAGGAGTAATATGGAGGTTCGGAGAGGGCTTAGGATAAAAGTTTTACGTGAAGTACTGAAAAAGAAGTGTCGTGAGTGGCACAGTACCAGATAGATTGGGATGCTGTTGAGTCAGCTGCTCGACGGCTCCTTTATAGTTGCCCTTATGAGAGTTCTTGAGGAAGATATATATGATGGTTTGCTTTCCATGAGAGTTTGCTCTCATGTTCCAGTTTGATATTAGTTATTTCCGGACCAGTGACACCCGTTGCTGACGTTTTTCTACTATATGTAGGTGAGGATGATGATTGGTGTATGCCGGCCTCGACGAAGGAGTAGCGCTTGCATTGCACACACATACCTGGTGCCGCGCCGACTTTTGCGTAAGATGTGATGTGATTGGCTTTTGTAGTAGATTTACATATTGGTATTTATGCATGTGTTTATGAGACTTGTAGATCTTGTTTAGAAATGTATGAATTTTCTTAGAAATGTTTTGGAAAAGTTCCAATGTCCAGGATGATCAGCTATGTTGAGTTGAAATGAACAAAAACACGATGAACATGAATTGCAGGTGGGCTAGATGCCAATTACGATATGTGTAGTTGATTTGAAGTCTAGTGTGATATAAATTGTTGTTTTATATATATATATTATTGTGCCGTATTTTAACAGGTCATCCCCTTATTGCACTTTTAGGGGAGGCTCTGTCCGTTTTATTCCAGGTTTTATGAATTTTATTGCTGTTTTAATTATTTTGGTGTGCGGTGATTATCATGACATTCACGTAGTATCCTGTTAGGGTTTTGCATCTCATTCATATATTGTTTGCGCATTAGCGGCGTGCTCCATCTTGAGACGTCGAGAGGGTTATGTCGTAGCCGTTTAGGTTTTGGGTCAGCCAACTTAATCGGTTTACGAGTAGTTCGATCCTTTGTAACAGTTCTGGTCCGGGTTGAGAGTAAACCGGATTGGGGTGTTACAAGATTGGTATCAGAGCCAACTCTTGACCGATTAAGATGGAGGATACCATTACAGGTCATGTGTGTGCAAAGCTACTCCGAGTCAAGCTCGGCAGGTATGTTTTCTTGATTTACTTGTTTCAGTTTACAGATTTCTCACCACGTAGTTGAAGGACAGTGTGCACAGGTTTGATTAGTGAGTGTCAGTCATCATGGTTAGAGCAACTCCGCAGGACTCAGACCAGGGATCCATCTCCTTCTCCTCCTAGGCATACTAGTCCTAGTTGTGCGCCCAGCGAGACAGCATCTAGTAGGCCGAGAGATCAACCACCGTCAGGAGAAGCCAACGAGCGTGCCTCGACTAGCCATCGTAGTTCTCGTAGTCGCCAGACTGAGAGAGATGCAATCATTACCTAATTGGTAGAGACACAGAGGCAGATACAAGAGAGCCAATATATATACATATATCAATAATTTTAATCACACATAATCTAATATACTGTATGATTCATTATAGAACTTGGGCCATACTTTTGCTAGCGCACTCTGATCACATCTCATCTCTTATCATCATATCTTAGCTTTTCATCATGTCATAACATTATCTCATTGCGTTTAATCATATCCTATCATGTCTTAGTATTTCACATCATTCACAATATGATAGCATCATCAATAAAATATAAACACTCAATCGACTAACATGTGTGCAAGTGACAACAATGCTCCTCCGTCCAAGCTGGCTCCTTCAACTCGTGATTATTACCTACATATAGTATAAAAACACGTCAGTAACAAGTGTTACTGGTCCGGAAAATAAAATAACTATAACAAGCTGGCTATGAGAGCAAACTCTCATATGAAAGAAAACATCATACTCCACGTGAACACTCTGAAGGGCACTACTGAGGAGCCACTGGGCTGCAGACCCGGTAGCATCCCGAACTTACTGATCTGCTGCTGGTACTGTGCCGCTCTCGGCACTTCTTTTCAGTACTTCTCGTGAAACTTTATCCTAAGCCCTCTCCTTACCTCCATATTTCTCCTGGCCTTGAGCACGAAGGCCGAGTACTCTCAGGCAGTCGCCTTTAGTACCCTTTGAACCACAAGTCCGGACATGCGCTGTACTAAACAGTACCCGTAAACCTCCACGTTCTCCGGGTGTGAGGAACTCAAACGCGGAGTTGTCAGGATCCCTCGGGAATGGAACAGTCCGCTGGCACTAATCCAGAGCCCGCTTTGACTGTCACGACATCCTCTGCATGGTACGTGCAGTCGATTTCTCCATCTCTCGTCTCACTGAAACGCAAAAACTACATATATATAGGGCTGGGTAGGGATTTATATAATAGGCCCGAAGGCAACTTGTGGTGGATCTTGTTTTCGAAATCAACCTCGGGGATCTCATCCTCAGGGGTTATTAATCCGGAAAATGTTCGGTTAAATGGCCCGAGTTAAGTGGGATCCGATAAAACGCCACTTAACCCGTCCTGCAGGCAATAAATTAAACATACAATAGAAAGAGTAAATCAGAGACGAGTCCTAAACGGACCTGGTAGAAGCTCCAACGTGTCATCGCGCCTAGGCGGCGAGCTCCTACTTCGTACCTACACATCAAAACTAAATACTAACGCCCGCTAACTAAATGATGCATCAAACACAATGAACATCAATCACAATTCAATCATCAACATCCAGCAATAGTTAAATAATCATAAATTTAAATAATTCTAACTCATCCTAGTCATACCAATTTTTATTGTGTTTTTCAAAGTTACGTCCTGATCACTTATCATGCTGAGACTCCTACCTCATTAGATCGCTGAACCTTCATTCACACTTAATCTCATCATGTAACTTATCATTTCATCCCTAATTAGTCATTAATCACATCATGTGCATCTTTACTTTATTCATTGTCAAGACATTACATCATGATAATTAATCAACCCTAGCATGCTATGCTAACAATCATCATCAATTTTAAATAAATCAATCGGAGGTAATTATACCTCACGTCGTCGGCAATCGGCGACGGCTAGGGTTCCGTCGCGCGTCTCGGAGCTCAAATTCGGCGCTCATCGGCGTCCGAAGCTCGATCGGGCTCCACTGGGTGAGCCCCGCGGAAGATCCGGTGAATTCCGAGCGAATCTCGGAAATTCCGATTTTCCGGCGGTTTTCCGGCAGCGGCTGGCGGTTTTCCGGCGACTTCCGGTGGTTTTCCGGCGACAATCGCCAGCGGCGTCTACTGGTCGGAAAGGGGTCGTGTTGGGTACCGTCGGAACCGGCTCGGCGAGCCTCGGCTCATCTACGAGGTCGACGCGGCCAACGGAGGTGGCGGCTCAGCCGGAAAATGGCTAAAATAGGGCCGGTGGCAATGGGTCGCTAGATCCGGCCGGCGATGGCCTCCGCTCCGGTCAGGAAAGGCAGCTGAGGGGTCGAGGACGTCGAGCCGACCACCTGATCGTGGTGGCGATGGTCGGCGGCGGCGCGATCGGCGACGCAAGCGCTGCGTCACCGCGGTGGTTCCTCGCGTCGCGGCGGCCAGCTCGTGGCCGGGCCTGGTCGGGGCGGCAAGGCGACGCCGTGGCCGGGCTGGGCGGCGTCGATCGACGGCCAGGCGGGGTCGGCCGTGGCGGCGGTGGCGCGCGAACAAGGGCAGCGCGGCGGCTAGGGTTTGGGCGTGGGGGAGGAAAGGTTGGGGTGGAGAAGAGATGGTTGGGTGGCAAACTTGTAATTAAAACTTGACTCGTCTCCGGCTCGAGTCAAGTATAATAACTAGGTCGTATTAAATCTTAAAAAAATTCATAAAAATTGGGAAAAATCCCGTAAAATCAAACAACATCACAAACATCATAATGATATGCTCTATGAACTATCAACCCACCCAGAATGCCCGTAACGCGTCCTAACGCGGTAAACGGCCTAAAACTAATTCTACGATCCATTATATATATAAAAAAAAAAAATGACTGGCATTTAACGGTCTAAAACTAATTCTACGATCCATTCTACGATCTCGAAAAAAAATAACGGTCGACCCGACCGGTTCTGAATATAAAACCCTAACTCGAATCATGGGTTTTACACCCGGCCAACGTCGCGGCCTTGCCGCCCCGCCCCCACCCCCCCTGCTCGCTCGCAGTGAGCTCCGACTGCTCATGGCCACCCGCTCCCCGCCATCGCCACACATTTTCCAGTCGGCCCACCAACCCCCAAGCGGCAACAACATTGACGAGCGGCTGGCTGGCTGCGATTTAGTCGGCAGTGGGATGGCGCTGCAAAACAGAGGGAGGAAGAAACAGGGGAGGGTATTTTTGTAATAAAAATTTGACTCGAGTCGGGATTAAGTCAAGTTTTTATTAAGAAATAAATTTTAATAAGAATAAAATAATTTCGTTAAAAATAATTGACTCGATTTCGACTTAAGTAAAGTTAATATTATGAAATAAATTTGAAAAAAATAAAATAATTTCATAAAAAAACTTGACTCGATCTTGACTCGAGTCAAGTTAATATTATAAAATAAATTTTAAAAAAATAAAATAATTTCGTAATGAAAACTTAACTCGAGTCGGGATCAAGTCAAGTTTTTATTACGAAATAAATTTTAAAAAAAATAAAATAATTTCGTTAAAAGAAATTGACTCTATCCTAACACGAGTCAAATTAATATTATGAAATAAATTTTAAAAAAATAAAATAATTTCATAAAAAAAAATTGACTCGATCTCAACTAGAGTTAAATTAATAGTATGGAATGAATTTTTTTAAAATAATTTTGTAATAAAAACTTGACTTGAGTCGAGATCGAGTCAATAATATGAAATAAAATAATTTTGTAATAAAAACCTGGCTCATTCATGTGCGGGACCGAATCAAGTTTTTATTACAAAATAAATTTATTATCGAATAAATTTTTATTACAAAATAAATTTTTAAAAAAAGTTCCATAATATATTATTTTAACTAACTCGAGTCGGGATCGAATAAAGTTTTTATTGTGAAATTATTTATTTAATTTTTTTTTATAATATTAACTTAAGTCAGGATCGAATGCGCTGCTTGCACTGCGAATGGCAAGCAGCACACTGTATCAGCTCCCTATATAAATATATGAGGGCCGGTTTACTGTGCTCAAGCACAGACAAGCTGCCTCTGCTTGAGCCATCCAGTCGTTGGATTCAATCCAACGGTTGGATGAAAAAAAATTTTTGGGCCGACGCGACGCCACCCCCCTGCCCTGCCCCGTCACGGCGACCCCTAGCCCCCCACCACCGGCGGCGACGAGGCGGCGGATCTAGCTGCCCCGCCTCTTCCCCTGCCGCCCCGCCACCACGCGACAGCCCAGCTCCCGTCCCCCGCCGCGCCACGCCCCCCCTGTTCCCCGTCCCCCACCCGCCACCCCGCCGCACCGCGCCCCTGCGTGGCGACCCCCTCCCCCCCACCACCGGCGGTGACGAGGCGGCGGATCTAGCCGCCCCGCCTCTTCCCCTGCCGGCCCGCCGCCCCGTCGCCGGGCGACACCACCCCCACCCCGTCGGGGCCGCTACCCAGTTGCCGCGCCCCCTCCCGAAGCCGGGGTCGGCCGCGGCGGTGCACCCCGGCGGCCCACCTCCCCGCCCCGCCCCTCGCCACCGCGGCTCCCACCCCTGCAGCAACGGGCGCCCAGCCGCGCCCCCCCTGTCCCCGGCCGCACCCCCCTCGGCCCATACCCGCCACCCCGCCGTGCCGC